>WTXK01000038.1:0-257544 GCA_025769895.1 Lactarius psammicola | reverse complement strand
GTGGACCTCCCCCGGAAGCGGGGACTCCTCCTCCCGGCGGTGGACCTCCCCCGGAAACGGGGACTCCTCCTCCGGATGGCGCACCTCCTCCTGATGCAGGGACGCCTCCTCCTGTTGCTGTAAGGGTGGTGCTTGCTTGACTTTGTGACATCGGGAACGATGACGCTGGCAGATTGGTTACGGGTACTGGGATACTGGGAGAGTCTGGTTGGTCTGTGTCAAGCCCTGCTCCTTTTGGCGCAAATGGTCCTACTCCTAGGTCGTTGGGTACTGGTCTGAACGTGTACCACTGTCCTTCAGTTTTGGAGTACTCGATGAAAGCCCAAAGTCGTTTGTCTTCCAAGTAGTGGATGGGCTTGTAGGCGTTTTCTTTTGGTTCGAAGATGTAATATCCCGAGTACTCTTGACTTTCTCTCCAGACAGCCGATCCTTTGACTTTGTCTGAGAGCTCGTCGCTATGAAGGAGTTCGATATACTCAGGGCTAAACTTGGTTCTGCTTCGGCTGGATGAAGCCACGATGAAGGAGTTCTGACTTAATGTAACGCCACCACAGGGGCGTTAAGTACGACGTGTACTTCAAGTCAACTGTTCTGGGGTTCTGGTAGAGCGAGTCGGGTTAGGACTCAGTCCGGTGATGAACAAGAGTCGTTCTAGCTTTGAAAGCTTTATCGACCTTAGTCAGAGAAGGCGATGCTCAGGCGCGAAGGCGAGCAAGGGACTTAAACCCGAAGGTAAGTCGAGGACAGATTCGTGAGCACTGATTGTGGTATTTACACAAGAAGTCAGAACTACCGTACAAGCTAGGTAGTACACGACTTATATACAAGTACACGATGTTTGGTTATACCAAACATATGGCGCGATCCTAGGATACGGGTCCTAGTGAGCTTATCGTACTATGAGTCATATCGAAAGTACTAGTAGTTTCCGCGGAGTCACGCGGGACTCTGATGTCGTCAGCGGATTCTAAAAGTCGTAAAACCTACCAATGGTACGATCATGGGGTAGGTGCGAGATAGGGGCCGAGACTGGAATCTGATCGGATCATAACCGTATACGAGTCACAAGGTTACCGAGAAAATGGAAGCAGTCAAAAGAAATGGTCAGGTGATGGAAAAGAAAACGATAAGGGGAAACGACAATAGTTCGTAACACTATGCGTCACCTTTCTTTTTCATTAAAAAGAAGGACGGCAAACTTCGACCAGTCCAGGACTATCGGCGGATAAACGACATGACTATACGCAATCAGTACCCTCTCCCTCTTATCGACGACCTCATCCTCAACCTTAGTAATGCTACCATCTATACCAAGTTAGACATTAGATGGGGGTATAACAACGTACGCATCAAAGAGGGGGATGAAGGGAAGGCGGCGTTCAAAACGCGCTATGGACTTTTCGAACCAACAGTGATGTTCTTCGGATTAACCAACTCCCCAGCAACGTTCCAGGCAATGATGAATCACATCTATAGGGACGTCATTGCCAAGCATGACCAATTGGGCACGGCAATACGGGTATACATGGACAACATTGGCATCGCTACAAGAACAAACCTACAAGGGCACGTCGCAGCCGTCAAAGACGTCTTGGCAGTAGCAAAGGAACACGACTTATACTTCAAATTGGAAAAATGTCTCTTCCACCAGCCGCGGATGGATTACCTGGGGGTAATCCTTGAAAAGGGGGTAACGCGCATGGATCCCGCCAAAATTTCGGGCATCCGCGACTGGCCAACGCCTACTACGGTCAAACAAGTACGCTCATTCCTCGGCTTTTGCAATTTTTATCGCGCTTTCATCAAAGGATTTTCAACACACGCACGAGCTCTCCACAAACTTACAAGAAAAGACGTGGAATGGCAGTGGACGGAAGCAGAAGACAAAGCATTCAACACACTCAAAAACCTTGTCACAAGCGAACCAGTACTAGCACATCCCATTCTTAAAGACCAATTTGAGTTAGAAGTCGATGCATCCGGCTACGCAATTGGAGGAGTACTACTACAACACAAGAAGGATGGTAAAAGACACCCTGTTGGATACTTCTCTGCGACATTGAACGCAGCGGAACGTAATTATGACATCTACGACCTAGAACTGCTGGCAATAGTCAGAGCGTTGCGACACTGGAGACCATTACTGGCAGGCTCACCTCACAAAGTCAAGGTATTTTCTGATCACATGAACCTGCAATATTGGAGATCACCGCAGAAAATTAGTCGAAGAATAGCCAGGGAAGTACAGGAACTTATGGAGTACGACATTGAAATTCACCACATAAAAGGGACGGCAAATGGGCGTGCCAATGCACTATCACGACGACCAGATTACGACCAAGGCGAACATGACAACGAAGATGTCACAGTACTCCCTAACCACCTATTCATCAGGGCAAGTACCACCAAAGCCGCACCAGCCTTAGTTCAAATTATCACGCTGGAAGAAATGGAAAGAACGGACCCAATATACCAGCAAAACGAAGAGGTACTGAAACCATGGGTCGACGCTCATCATCTCAAGAAGGTAGAGGGAACTTGGTATAAAGATGGCAGACGCATGGTCACTGGAGGACTTCATGACCGACGAACGATTATCAAAGCGCATCATGACTCACCAGTGTACGGACATCCAGGAATTGCCAGGACAACACAACTCATTTCACGGAGTTACTGGTGGCCTAATATACGCAAAGACGCAATGGAGTACGTAAGAGGATGCGCCGAGTGCCAACGCCACAAGATAAACAACAGACCAACAAAGGCACCACTATCGCCTATCTTCCCGGCACCCGAAGCTATGCCATTTGCCACTATCGCGCTAGACTTCATCACTAAACTTCCCTTATCTCAAGGATACGACTCAATTCTCACGGTAACGGATCACGACTGTACCAAAGCAGCGGTCTTCATCCCCTGTAACGAGGAGATAACAGCCGAGGAAACGGCAGGACTTTACGCCAAGCATGTATTCACTCGATTTGGACTACCCACAAAGATCATTAGCGACCGAGATCCCCGTTTCGCATCAAAATTCACACGAGAACTGTGCAAAATCCTTGGCATCAGTCAAAATGTGTCAACAGCGTATCATCCACGCACCGATGGACAGTCAGAGCGCACCAATCAGTGGCTAGAACAATATCTGCAGTTCTGGACCAACGAGCGTCAAGACAACTGGTGTTCTTATCTACCAATGGCAGAATTCACGCACAATCAATGGCCTCACGAGATAACGCGGAAGTCCCCTTTCGATCTCCTTATGGGATATAATCCGCGCGCTGATTGGATTGATAGGCCATCACCAATCCCACAAGTGTCACTTCGGATAGACCAATTCAAAGAAGCTCGAGAAGACGCCAAGGCACTGATGGAACGAGCGCAAAGGCTATGGATCAAACACAAAGATACGCCCAGGTACAAGATAGGAGACCTCGTGTGGCTAGAAGGACGCCACTTATGTACAAATCAACCGACCGCCAAGCTTGCGCCCAAGCAACACGGACCCTTTAAGGTTGTTCAGGTGATGTCCGCAGTCAACTATCGATTAGAACTTCCCATGCAGTGGAGCATTCACCCAGTGTTCCACATCGATCTTCTCACGCTTTATCGTGAAACGGAGACACATGGTCCGAACTACCAGCGCCCACCTCCAGAATTGGTAGATAACGAAGAAGAATATGAAGTCGAGAAGATTCTAGACTCTCGGCGATTCGGCAGAAGACGCAAGCTCCAGTATCTTGTCAAATGGAAGGGCTACCCAGACTCCGATAATCAGTGGGTCGATAAGGATGACGTATTCGCCGATAAGGCGATAAGGGAGTTTAAAACTTTAAACCCAGCTGCAGAAACGCATATAAGTCGAGCTCACATCGCTAAGTCCTCTCATCCCACTGCTGCTACTACTCCCACCAATACACCTTTACCACCGTCATATGCAATGTCCTCTTACTACTGCGGCACCCTGACGCGTGTCTTTGGAGCCAAACTGGACGAAGGACTTCTGTCCCTCGAGGCCGCGCAGAGCGTACAGCGTGCCGCCATCAAGGCCGAAACCAACGGAGGAGCTCCGATCACCCATCAAGAAGTCGCAGAAGTACTATGTCGATTCCCCAATCCAGCGACAAGCCCAGTGTCCACTCCTCCACTTCAGCAACTGGTGCTCACTGTGCCAGACGGAGGGGACGTACGAGGTACAGGAAGTGGACGTAACGATCACCCCACTGACCAAGCCATGGAAGAAGAGGACGAAAACAGTGGGGCTGGTCGACTCTTGCAAGTGCCTCAAGAAGTGGCGCAAGACTGCGGATGGGGAGTGGAAGAGAATGGCCAACACCTGGCGAACCGAACAGTTCACACGCGCAGTGGAACAACGACGGCAGCAGAAGGCAGCCAGACTAGCAGAGCTTATGAAGAAGAGGACCAATACTACCCAGCTGAGCACCCCCAGATCTCCTACGGAAGTATAAACGATGACACGCCCCATGCAGTGACTACCACCGGTAGTAATATCTATCGGGAGGATGTCCGTTTGGGCCGAGTGGTCATGCACTCGGCAATGGGCGATCTCCGCACCAAGAAGGACCCACCACCAGGGTTCTGGGAGAATAAGGGCGCCCATTGGATCGCATTCCCGATAACCGTCAACGGCGTCACGCGCCAGGCAAAATACGTGCAAACCATCATGTGCCCAAACCCCATCATTCTTGGGGTGATAGATGAGTCGGATCTCGTCTATCCACAGCCCCTCTATGCAGCCCCCACGTACTCAATGCACCAACGCCCAGTCTACTCCCATTACCAGCTAACCCACCTCGAATCGCAACACGAAGACAAGTGGATCGTGGATAGGTGCATTCGGGACCTACATGACGACACACTTAAAGCAGAGGTCCATCGCTATAGGACCTTGGCAGACGAACAGAAGAGGGTGGAGCAACGCATTGTGGAGTTGGAACGGGCCTTCGGGCAGGTCAATACAGCTAAGTTAGGCTGTATTCGTCAATTGGAAATGGCTGATGGACTTGGACGGATTGAGGAACAGAGGGGGTCGATGATGGATTCAGAGGAAGTATGGGATCACGTGGAACGCGGACATCCCACCTGAAAAGGGGGTGATGTCATGGACTGCCCAAGACACTGACACATCAGTTATGACTATGATGGTCAGCGGTAATTAGTCATGGACTACTCGTATCAGTCAGCAGTGGAGCTCGTTTATCACATGTAAGATAGCACGATGACGCGTCCTAGGATAGCTGTACTAGGGTTCGAGCTAGTTACGCTATTGGTTACTTTACGATTCGGGAGGAGCTTGAAAGCCCTTGTCAACTGTATATAAGGCTCGTTGTTCAGACCATGGATCCCCATCCTGGTCTTCTCAATACCACCACTATTGTTCGCGATCTAGGAGTGCCAGCTTCCTTTCCTTTCATATCTCTTTCCCTTCTACTCGTGGTCCTAGCCTTTGTCTTCGGAGTCGTACTCCTTGTTGAAGACATCGAGAGCGAAGACGTTCTCAACGCCATGTACTGAAGAGAGTCACGTGCTATTGTCCTCACGTTAAGTCAAGACACTTCGTGTATCGGACCGAGCTCAATCACAGTCACCGCCTTCATTATGCCTAAGTCAGGCAACGTTGTTGTGGCAACGTAACACTGTTGGGTTTAAGCGTTGAGAAAATCCTCTTTTCCGAATAGTTTTTCCACCATAAGGTCGCGCACCTCTTGGCTCTGGGCTTTCATCGCTGCGATCTGAGCATCCACCTGTTCTTCAACCGAAAGTACATGATTAGACTGTATGGTGACAGAAGAGATGGTGGGAGTTGGTATGTTTGGAGCCGCAGAAGTTGTTGCGGTAGTTGTGGATACAGCTGCACGTGTGCCTTTTTGTGGACAGTTACGTGCTATATGCCCCTTCTCATGGCATCTAAAACATTTGCCATCCTTCTGAAGCTGGAGCTTGTCAGTGTCGGTAATGGTGGTGTTTGCTCTGGTGCGATTGACATCCATGGCGTTTAGATTGTGGGTTTTATTAAGAGCTTGTACCCATTGTTCTCGTGACTGGTTTCCTTGCTTTCGTGGTTTACTTCCCTTCCCCAGTCTCTCTTTGAGTACAAGGTACTCGGCCTGCTGGAGTCAGGCTGTGTCTTTCCACTGTTGCCAATTAATAGGATGTTGGAATCGGATCGCGTTTACTACTAACGCATTTGGGAGTCCATCTTGGAACATATCGAGAGTGATAGGGTCATCGAGGTTATACCCTGCCTTTCCTGCCAGGTTTTGAAATTGTGCGATATAAGTATCGATATCTTCTCCTTTCATTGTTAGGTTTGGGAGAGCTTTTCGTGCTTTAGTTTGTTCTGCGGTGTCGGTGTATGCTTGGATGAACCTGGTGTGGATCGTGATCCATAGGTTTTCTTCTCTGTGAAGCACTCCGTTTACAACCTGTTCCTCTAACCAACAGGCTTGTTCATCTACCCAGTCATCAACTAGCGGTCCACGGATATACGACAAGAATGTCATCGCCCTTTGATAAGGGATCGCTAACTGGTCTACATTTGGGTTCATACCCCAGTACAACATAAAAGCCCTCAAAAAGGCTTTGCTCTGTTCTCAACTTCCGTCGAACTGTGGAGGCAGGTTTCCTCCTAGGCGTCCATGGCCTCCTGGCGCAGCGGCTATTGGTGCTGGGCCACCACTGCCACCGCCACCGCCACCGCCACCGCCACCGCCACCGCCACCGCCACCGCCTGGGGCTCCTCCTCCAGGTAGCGGTCCTCCGCCTGAAGTGGGGGCTCCTCCCCCACCTCCTCCTGTGACCGTGAGAGTCGTGCTTGCTTGACTTTGTGACATCGTTGTGTTGAGGAATGATGATGCTGGCAGGTTTTTGACAGGTACTGGAATACTTGGGGATTCTGGTTGATCTACGTTGATTCCTGGTTTCTTCGGTCCAAATGGTCCAACTCCTAGATCGGTGGGTACTGGTTTATACGTGTACCACTGTCCTTCAGTCTTGGAGTATTTGATAAAGGCCCAAAGTCATTTATCTTCCAGATAGTGGATTGGTTTTTTTTTTTTTTTTTTTTTTTTTTTTTAACCATTGTTATTCTGGGACAGTAAACAAATACAAGACCAGTCGAGTAACTAAACTCATTTCGAGGGTTCATAATACTAAGTATGGAGGTCGCACCGAGACGCTAGCTCATTAAGTAAAGTAAATAACCCCCTTCCAAAGGAGGTAAAGTAAGAGTCGAGGCGTGAGTATGATAAGAAGTCTGTAACGAGAACCGTAAGAGCCAAGTCCAGACATCAGACATGCGAACAAAAGTAACATAAGGGGGCCGTAAGGCTCCTACCCGTGGGCGGACCGTTCCTGGAACGGGGTCCACCAGTCTTTGAAGAACGCGCAGCTAGCCGGGGTCGAAAGGGTGGGCGCCCATCTCCGGTTTTGAGGCAGCTCCTGATAATTGAAGGAAGATGAGAAGTTCCTTGGCGTGGGCCTTCTCCTCAAAGAGTTCCTTAAGGGTTAAGTGGCAAACATTGATCTTTCTCTGAGCGCGCATGAGATCATGGCCGCGCTTGGTGATGGGACAGTGAAAGATGAGGTGAGGGATAGACCGGTCCGGGTGACCACACGGGCAGGTCGACTCTCCCGGGGGGAGGTCCGGTCTATGCTTGTGAGTATATTCCGACGTAAAAGAGTGTTGGACCGCTATTTGAAACGCAGTACATTGAGTGCGACGGGTGATGAGAATGTCGTTGGGAGTAGGTTTACGTGGAGGGATGGTGGCGGAAAAGAGTGGATGGTTCTGACCGTCCGGTGGTTGCTGAATGCCGAAGTCATAAGCCGCGAAGTCTCGACCAGATTTCAATCTCCGGTTCTGAGTCCACGTCCTAGACCATGTGTGATAAGCCCTTTGCCGTGCTTTCGCCTTGTGATAGGCAGCTGACTGGACACGGTTAAGGGAGGATAAAGGGGTGCGGGAGCAAGCACCAAGGGCTGCTTTGCGAGCAAGGGTAGACTGCGTGCGTTCTCTGGAGACCGGGGACCACACCACGTGAACTGTGGTATTCCTGGGGGTATCAAAGAAAGAAGTAAGTGACGAATGAATACGGAGGAGGTCCTGCTGGTTTTTAACCCCCTTAAAATTTCCGATACGTGATATGGCGCTCATGTCCGCGCTAAAAACGTAAACGTGCTCGGGTGCGACCCCTTGAGAGTAAGTAGAGGCGACGAACTCCATTGCCTTGCTGATGGCGAACAGAGAAACGTCACCTTGTGTCACCTCAGTGCCAAGGCACCATTGGCGAATGATCTGCCGTCCATCTCCCCACGTAATGCAGGCTGCCGCTCCGCCCACCTGTTTGTTGTCGTACCGTCCCTTGTTAGAGACGGTGCCGGCAAGGTAGATTGCCACCGTACTGGAGCCGGGGATTCCCTTATAAAGGTCATCCACCCACTTTTTCCGGTCTTGGGGTCTAGCCATCCCCATCACGTTCACACCTGCCCTCCAGTTGGGAACCTCCCAGGGGGCAACTGCCGTGACGTCGGTCCGTGGACAGCGGGGGTCAACACGTGCACCGAGAGCCTCCAAGGCAGTGGGGCACTGTTTGCGCCCTCCAGACCGGGCTGCTTGTGCTCTGACTTGTACCAGTCCCCTGTTTCCAGGGTCTGGGCCGTTCTGGACCGGTCCAATCCACTCCGGCCCGAGACGGGACAGGAGCTGCAAGGTCCGGGGAACATGGGTCAGTCTGTGTGCGGAAGTTTCAGTAAGCTTCTCCAGGTAGAGACCCGCGGGAAGGATGCGAAGAAGTTCGTGAAGGGGTTCTTGTGGCGCGGTGCGAAAGGCCCCAGCGCACACTTTCATCCCTTCGTTCATTACCAGCTGCACTTTCTTGATGAGTGTCTTGTGGTTGCGTGCATTAGCCCAGAGTTGGCAGCCATATGAGAGCACCGGAAGGCAGACTGCATTAAACACAAGTCGCCAGCTCGCGGTGGATATCCCTCTAATGGAGTTTCCGAGCATCTGTAGAGACTTTAGTGAGCCACGTGCACGGTTTGCACATGGTGGTAACGTGATGAGTCCAGTCAAATTTGTGGTTAATAAAAAACCCCAAATATTGAACTGTGGAGGAGGAATAAACATAGAAATAAGTAGACAGTCCAATGTTAGGTAAAAGAATGGAAGAAGGTGGTTGAGATGTAATGCGAGCTTTAGGAGTGCGGAAGAAAATGAGTTCGGTTTTAGAAGGTTCGATAAAAAGGTTTGATCTTCGTAACCATACCTCACATTGCCGGTACCTATCCCGTAGTCTGTTGCAGACTTCAGTCCAATCCTTACCGGTGGCAAAGATGAGACCGTCGTCCACATACATTCCGAGGGTGGTCCCGTCGCATGAGGGGGCGAGGTGAAGGAGGGGGGAAGTATATAGTGCGGAGAGGATAGGTGATAAAGGGGAACCCTGCGGAGTTCCGAGTGGCTGATCGCGTTCGTCTCCGATCTGTCCGTTGAACGCCAAGGCTACCCTTCGGTTATCCAAAAAGGAACCGACCCAGGTTGCGATCGACTCGGCAAAGCCAAGGTTACGCAATACCTGAACCATTTGTCCCCTATGGACATGATCAAAGAAGCCGCTGATGTCAAACAGAATGGCCCCAGAGCGAAGTTTAGTGCGGAGGCTAGATTGCGCATCGTGACAAAGCGCGAGTCCAGCGTCCAGCGTGGAAGAGAAAGCGCGAGTGCCAAATTGGGTTGTAGGAAGAAGGCCGTGCTTATCCGCCTCAAAGTTGAAACGTTTCGCGATGATCTTTTCCAACAACTTACTTAGGCACTCAATGAGAGAGATAGGTCGGTAGGATTTGGCAAGTAGGTAGTCGTCCTTTCCCGGTTTAGGGATGACAACCACCATTGCTTTCTTCCATAGCTTGGGGTGATACCCTTCTCGAAGGCAAGCATCGTAAAGGGGGAGGAGGTGATCTTTGATGGAGGGCCAGGCCCGTTTGATGATAAGCCAGGAAACACCGGAGTAACCAGGGGCTGACGAGTTAGCGCACTGCAGGAGAAGGTGGTCTACTTCCTCCTCCACAATGGGTTCCCATGGCCGCTCCGGCCATGCGGGTGGGTCGTCGTTCTGGGCAGTCTGGACTTCACCCAAATCTTCGACAAAAAACTTCCTGGCAAGGCACCCGGCAATCTCTCTTTGGTCAAAGGAAAGAGTGCCGGAGGCGAGACGAAGTGCCGGGATGCTGTCAAGCCTCCTGCCGTGTCTCCATTTCGCCACCTCCCATATGTTGTGGGTCGATATGACCTTGTCGTAATACGTGCGTTTGGCCTTGAAGGCGCGACGCTTGAGGTCCAAGGAAGCGGCCCTCTTCTCTTCGGAGTCTCCAGGTGGTAGTGCTTTGAGTGCGTCCACCGCCGCAGCGCATTCATCGTTCCACCACCTATTGCTTCGTGATCGGTTCGGGAGTTTCTTTTTAAGGTGGATGTTGCAGGCCTGTGTGATGGCGTCCTGGATGGCAGCTGCGGTGTGTTCGATGTCGATAATAGAGATGATAGGTGCGAGGGGGGGAAGGCGTGTCTCGATATTGTTGAGCCACGCCTTGAGGGTGTCCTCGTTATCTTGGCTGTCGAACTGATAGTTAGCCCGCTCAGCCTGTTTGAGCCCTCGGAAGAATTCGTCCAAAAGCCAGACTGTGCGTATGCCTGCGTGGTCTGAACCTAAGGATGCTTCCCAGTCCGTAATCGGAGGGGAAAGGGAGAGGAGTGCGGTCGCGGCACAGTTATGCCAGACAAGGTCCAGCGTACTTCCGTGTTCTGCCTCCGTCCCTCTTCGAGTAATGTCCCTGGGCACCGTTGCCAACTCCAAAGCCTGGGCCAAGGCCCAGAGCTCGAGTCGAAGCGCTTTAGGAGAGGGTGACCAGCCCCTCGGGGACCAGCTCGGCGAGTGTAGGTTGAAGTCCCCCACCACCATGGTGGGAACCTCTGCATCGAGTTCTAAAGAGAGTAGAGAAGTGAGTGCAGTAGGGTCCTCCACGTCATTGTAAAAGTTAACAATCCGTAGTAAATCCCTATGAATGCGTAAGTCCACAACCATTACGGAGTTATGCTTAACCAAGTCAAACCGAGGCACCACCCTTACAGGATGAAGCCTCCGGCCCGACGCTAGCCTGCTGTACTTTCTAACATAAATCATCACTTTAGCACGGTTATCATCGGTATAGTAGGGATAATGAAGAGTCCAGTTCTGGTGAGCAGCCCCACCACGTACCGTCCTTCCCAACCGATCCCCATCCGATCTTGCTGTTCCAATCATACCAAACCACGGTTCCTGTACGCAAATAACATCGTCTTCGGTGTTCGTTTCGAGCAGTGCATGCATCATGGTGTTGCGCCGCCTCATGTTGACTGCTAGTATGGTCGTACTATGCATGTAGACCAGTGTTAGCAAGTCGGAACAACCTAGCGGCGTCCTGCTGGATGAAGTTCTTGATGGCGTCGGCAATGGTATCACCAATGAGGACGGTATTGTCGGGGTGGAAGAAGCGTTCCAGAGAGTGATCCACGATGAGGATGTCGGCTTCGATCTCCACTAAGGGTCGTGAAGTGAAGCCGTTCTCATAGAGGTTGTGTGCGAGGTCGAGGATAAAGGTGACCGCGTCCGAGTACATCTTGGCCCTCTCGGTGGTCGAAGCTTTGGAGATGCGTTGCTCCTCTACTTCTTTGGTCATAGCAAAACGGGTATTCGGAGGGAGCTGCGAGATGGTGTAGTGATAAGGTCGTGAGTCACCCCACGTGGAGCGGAACTTGGCGACGCGAGCCGTTGCTTCCTCCTTATCCTTACTTCCTCGAGCGATTTCCTCCTCTGTGTGTGGAATTGTGAGTGGGAGAAGGTGTTTCACGGCATAGCGTGCAGGCAAGCAGAAGAGGTTCTCGAGGTCCGTGGTACGGCTACCCCATCCCTCCTCCAACTCATTCAAAGCTCGCCGGAAGTCCTCATCCTCAACGTGGTTGCTAACCTCGTACACGACCTTTCGGAAAGCGTCGATGGTTTGGGAGATAGAGGCGAGGTCGTCCGGGAACAGCACCGTTTGTACCGTCCCGTTCGCGTCCGATGGGCCCGCAGCTGACGCCACGGCTTCCCTAACGCGCCGACCTCTGCCCGACTTCTTCTTCTTCCCCTTACGCTTCTGAGCCTCACCTGGCTTTCCAACCAGTGTGAAGCCGTCTGCATCTGTCGGGGGAGTGGATGTAGCGTTAGCAGTGTTAGTGGTCTTATTGGCGGGAACGGCCGTCGGAGCCGTAGGACCCGCTGAACTTGGTCTAGTAACTAGAGGGGAGGGCTGGAAACCCCCCCGTACTGGGCAGTTAGGAGAACGTGCGTTGTGCCGGCCGCCGCAGAGTAGACACGGGAAGCGACAGTTACACTGGCCAGCCACGATATGGGTCGTGGCCTTGCAATGGAAACCGTGCTCCGTACCCACATGTGCGCCTCCGCAGATGTGACATTTGACACTGTTCGGACCCAGCTTGCAAGCCGGTGCGTTGGTCGCGTGTCCTACTTCGTGACAACGTCCACATTGAGTGAAGTATGGTTTAGAGCCTGTAAGGAAAAATTGGCACCGGAGACCAAACATACCAACGCCCTGCGTTTTAGCAGCAGCAGAACGGGCCCCGGACTCATCAATAAATGCAAGCTGAACAGCCCCCGTGGATACATGCGCAAGCGCGGTGACGTTCAGCTGCCAGTGTGGTTTGGAAACAAATATAGCGTCAGTGAAGAATGGAGCCCTTCGGACCTCCTCAAGGAGTATGTCGGGTTCGTGGATGACTCCCTGCCCATCCGAGGTAGGGACCCCGCGCAGTTGCGCGAAAGTCCATCCCTTGTTTGGGAGGAGATTGCCCCCTCCCAGAGGCTCCGTAAGAGCTTGGGAGTACTGAAGGACAGTTGCGAAGGGAACTTTCCCCGCGAATACGTACACAAAATTATGGGAGTTGGCATTGACAGACCAACGGCCATAAAGGACCGCGGGCGCCTGAGCCGACATACGCTCCATGTGAGACCGGGCTGCTTGGACGACTCCGCTGGGGTTCGACTTATAAAGTCGATCCTCTGCGTTCTTGTCCTTGAGGCCAGATCCCTGGACTACAGTGACCTCGGTGTTCTCAGTGAGGTCGGGGGTAGCCCCCTTTCCTCCCCAGGTAGCACCCGACGCCGTACGTCCGACGGAGTTTGCGTTAGCTTTGGAAGTGTTGCGGGCTGAAGCGTTCGCCGCAAAATTAGAGTTAGTAACCACCGCAGCCCATCGTGTACCATTCCCCTGGGCGCCAACCAACGGGGGTTGGATCGCTTTGGGGAGTGGGGCACGTGTACGAGGGGGTGGAATGGGAGCTGCTGTCGGGTCCAGGATCGGGACAGGGGCAGGGACAGGGTTGGGAACAGTGGTGGGTGCATCCGAAGCAACCCCCGCGCGCCCCGTAGGGTTCGGAGGAGGCCCGGGAGCAGGGCCACCGGCAGTGGAGCGAGACTGGTTAGCGTTTTTGGGGCTCGGACCTGTACTCTTCGTATTCCCAGCTCTAGTGGTGATAGACTTGATAACGGAGTCCTGATCGTCGATCCGCTTCGCTAGACCAGCAATCTGACTCGTAAAGGAAGTGACTAAATTGTTTTGGAGTGCCATGAGCATATCAGCAAGACCCGGCATAAGGGGGATGGAGGTCAGCGCCGCCACAGGGGCCGTTCCCAGTTCTGGGGCCGGTGTTGTGGGGGCCTCCTTGGGGGCTTCCGCTGGTGGGCAAGGGGGGTCGTCCACCATGGCGTTGAGAGGGTTGTGCATGGAAGAAGCGACGCCTCTGGAAGAATCGGGGGTCGCCACTCATGAAGGGTTCGCGGGGAGAGCATCATGATGACCAGCATCCACGGTAACGTCAGTAGCTGGTTCAGAAGGGTAACGTCGGGGGTCGCGTAGAGGAGCCCCTGGTTCTTGCGAGGGCCGGACTAAGCTTGGAACAGAGATGGCCGAAACCCTCTCGGTCGCCTCCGCCAAGCTCCGTGCCGTTTCAGGAAAAGATGATACAAAAAATTTTGGGGGGGGAATCAGGTCCGCCATAACCTCGTCCACCTCCGAGGGTGTGGAGGAAAGCGAGACTGAACGACTCCGGATGGGTTTGGGGATCACCAGGGCCCTTTTGCCTTTGGACTTGGTCTTCCGGGCCTTGGGGGTTGTCGAGGTGTCCAGACGTGCTGGTTTGTGAGTTGGAGTGACAGGGAGGGTTCCGGTGGCAGTGTCCTCGACTCTGGAACCTGAGCGAGAGCGCTTACCGTCCGGGACTATGTGGCATTTAGCCTGTTACGAACTATTGTCGTTTCCCCTTATCGTTTTCTTTTCCATCACCTGACCATTTCTTTTGACTGCTTCCATTTTCTCGGTAACCTTGTGACTCGTATACGGTTATGATCCGATCAGATTCCAGTCTCGGCCCCTATCTCGCACCTACCCCATGATCGTACCATTGGTAGGTTTTACGACTTTTAGAATCCGCTGACGACATCAGAGTCCCGCGTGACTCCGCGGAAACTACTAGTACTTTCGATATGACTCATAGTACGATAAGCTCACTAGGACCCGTATCCTAGGATCGCGCCATATGTTTGGTATAACCAAACATCGTGTACTTGTATATAAGTCGTGTACTACCTAGCTTGTACGGTAGTTCTGACTTCTTGTGTAAATACCACAATCAGTGCTCACGAATCTGTCCTCGACTTACCTTCGGGTTTAAGTCCCTTGCTCGCCTTCGTGCCTGAGCATCGCCTTCTCTGACTAAGGTCGATAAAGCTTTCAAAGCTAGAACGACTCTTGTTCATCACCGGACTGAGTCCTAACCCGACTCGCTCTACCAGAACCCCAGACAGTTGACTTGAAGTACACGTTGTACTTAACGCCCCTGTGGTGGCGTTACATAGCCAGTCTTCCCTCCCGTTCCTCCGCGTCGTCTTTACGAATGAGAACATAGCCAAGTTCGGCCGCCGCTTTCGTAAGGAAGTCTAGTTTGTTGGAGTCCCGGAAAGCGACCGCCCATGCCTTCTTTTCCGAAGAGATTTCAGCTCACGTATCTCGACGCGCTGCTTCTATCTCTTCCGCGTGATCGAGCCGGATACGTTCCCTAGCGCAAGAGATCTCATCCCCATCGAGGATAGGATCGGTCACGGTTCGGGCGATCGACTCGCGGATTTCTCTGGCCCTGTTATAGGCAAAGAGTTTGATGTATCCCAGGTTTTCTATGAGAAGGGGGTCAGTAGGTTTCCGGACACTCCTCCCTATCATCCTCATTGTCCTTCAAGGCCTGGATCAACGAGTGCTTGTACAAGCCTTTCCATTCTTCCATGAAAGGGCCCAAGTTGCTGCTGCGCATCGACGAACAAACGGTCCAGGGAACGTTGATTCGCCCGGTGCCCGCGCCGTCTCGTCTGTGACCATATGAGTATATAGTTGCCGGGACATGTCCTCCAGGACCATGTCCGTAAGCCCCTGTACATCCGAAGTAGTGATTTGATAAGTGGCAGCAGCCTTCAGCCGCACCACTTTCTCAATGTGATTCTGGCCAACGCGAAGAACAGAGTTGTAGAACTCCGCCAGAGGCGGTTCCTCAGTCCCCGCATAGTGAGTAAAGAATTGCGCAATTTGACTTGCTTGGGCGGCAATCCACCCTCCCTGCGTAACAGGTCGGGCGAGCCCCTCATGCAGGGTCCACATGTCCATGTCGTCATCGTCATCCAGACGCACACGTCCCTGAATTTTCCTCCCCCCGGAGCGAAGAGCTCCCCTGGCAATCGCGCCAAGGATCCCAGAAGCGAGCCTAAACCAGGACGAAGGGGTAATCCCCGCCTGTTCTAAGTCCCCCCGGTTATCCTCGACTCCGCAGTCCAAAGCAGCAATCACTAAAGCGACTGAGAGGTTAAAGCCCACTGCCGATGCCGGAAAGTTGTGCTCCCTATGCAGCTGCAGCGGCAATTTGAGGTAAAAGTTAGCATATCCGGTCTGGGAGTCTGAGACATCCCGGCCGAGCTCAACCATAAGTTCCTTCTGAATGCATTCAAGATCTCCGTCCTCATCATCCCAGGACGGATCAATTGTTGGGGCCGAAGGTTCCATCAGAACCGGGGCCCGCAAGGCATCGTTAATAGATTCCACAAAGTCGCGAATGCGCAACTCCGGGAATTGGGACATGATCTCCTCCCGAGATTCAGGGTCCTCCGTCTCGTGTGTGACATGAGTCCACAGCGAGGCGACTGACTCCGGCCTCGAGGGTGGGATGACCACATCGCAAGGTTCCGAAACAGAAGATCGAACAAAAATTACCTCCGGAGCGGCCGTAGTGGGGAGTAGAACACTCCTCTCCTCGACCGCTTCCTTAATGATTTGCCTCGTGATATCGGGGAGGCGATTGGGGGTTCTAGCAGTGCGGATGGCCTTCAGGTTGGCCGTGGCCTCCCTGATGAACCTGCGCGTGTTGTCCGAGAGTCCCGTCCTGATCGGAACTCCCTCCGCTGTGATTTCCTGGACCGATTGTTGTGAGTACTGTACAGTAGATTGAAGGGATTGAAAACTAGAGGCCGGAAGTGGGCTCATGGTTTCGATGGGTGGGAGGAGGTGGTGGCGGTTCAGGGCCGTCCCTTGTCTTTCGGCTGAACCGACCGGCTCAAGAGGGGATGAGGAGAGAAGCCAACGGCAATCGTTGTCCTTGACTCCATACTGCGTGTCGTGGGTAATTTCAGGTGCTGGGGGTGTGTTAGGATCAAATCCAGTGTCCATGACCTGGTGGTATGGCTGCGAGGGAATCGGATCCTTGGTGAACGTTTTGATATGAGCCAAAAGGTGGCCCGTATTGTTGGGATTGATGGCAGGAGTGGGGGGAACCGGGTCTGATGACCACGGCACGTGTTGTGGTGAGGAGGGTGGTTGGACGTTCTGCTCCATAGAGCTCTAGATTACAGCTGTGAGGAGGTCGCGAGGACACCAAGCGGGATCTCCTAAAGATGTATTGAAGACTATGCAAAAACCACACCCAAATCAAAAGAGATGGTGGTGGTAAGAGGAAGAGAAGGGATGTAGTGGATTGGTTTGTAGGTGTTTTCTTTTGGTTCGAAAATATAGTATCCTGAATATTCTTGACTTTCTCTCCAAACCGCTGATCCTTTGACTTTGTCTGAGAGTTTGTCGGTGTGAAGGAGTTCGATGTATTCAGGGCTAAATTTGGCTTTGCTTCGACTGGATGAAGCCACGATGGGAGACTTGACTTAATGTAATGCTACTACAGGAGCGTTAAGTACAACAGGTACTTCTGGGTCCTTCGGGTAATGGTTCGCGGAGAGTTGTGATAAGTGACTCAGAGTGAGGTTGTACAAGAATCAGCAGACTCCCGGTGTCTGGTGGTTGTAGAGGAATAGGGCTCAAACACAACAAGGGTGAGCGAAGTTCCATTGACTCAAACGCAACAAGGGTGAGTCGAAAGGGTTTTCTGGGTCCGTGAGATGAGAGTGTAGTATTACACAAGAAGTCAAGTCTACCATACAAGCTAGGTAGTACATGACTTATATACAAGTACATGGTGTTTGTCTATAACAAACACATGACGCAATCCTAGGATACAGGTCCTAGTGAGCTTATCGTACTATGAGTCATATCAAAAGTACTAGTAGTTTCTGCGGAGTCACGCGGGACTCTGACGTCGTCAGCAGATTCTAAAAGTCGTAAAACCTACCAATGGTACGATCATGGGGTAGGTGCGAGATAAGGGCCGAGACCTGAATCTGATCGGATCCTAACCGTAAACGAGTCACGAGTCAATCGATGGATAAGAGAAAAGAGTCGATCGTGAGATAAGAGATAAGGGTAGTGAAGGGGGTTCAGAATTAGAGTCAGAAATTGTAACATGACCAACCCAACCCACCTTTCAATAGTGTTACGTTCAGCCGAACATCTGCCTGACTGAGGCGTGTGGTCCCTTGTATTTGATAAAGAGGAAAGTCTTGCGTGTGTTGACCTGCTGGAATATGACTGTCAGTACGTTGACGTCCTCCTTTAGACAGGAATTAGAGTCGATAATGAATAGAGAGAATCCCGCTTTAGGACTATAGTGGAGAAGCACACAAGTGGAGGAGAAATCCCGAGGAACTAGGCTGATTGTCCAAGAAGTCAAAGCTACCGAATACAAGTGAAGGTAGCGCAGTACTTATACTACTATGATCTAGTATTAGAACTCCTCTTGAATGTGAAACCAATATAAGGGAACCAATAAGGTATCAGCGATAAGGGTGAAACATAGAACAAGTCCATCAGAACAGTACAGTCAGGAACTGATCCATGAGATGATCATGAGACAACAATGAGGTGAAACACATGCCACAACCATCAGATAAGAAACCACAAGACCCGTCACCTGTCAGGGCCATCAAACACATGTCCGATCCTTCCATCATCTTCCAGGACCTTCTAGGCTTCGTCACATGACTTGATCACGTGACTACTAGTCTTCCAACATAGGTGTTATCGTCATCTTTATCCGATACCCAGTCGGCTATCATTCACCGGACTTCTTCTTCTTCTCCTTCGTCTGGAGAGTCTTCATCTGTCCGCTCCTGCGTCATGTGCCATAACTCTTGCTTAGTCATGCCCCATGGCCTTGTCTTCACGAGTGTCGTAGGCGGGTTCGTAACAAATAGGGAACAAAGCTGAGTGTGGAGCTATCTGGCACAACAACGAGTCAAGGGTGAAGGAATCCCCACTAACATCCCACAAGGAGGTGGACCCCCAGGATGATACCCTAGAGGGGTCCCCCCACGACAACCTGCAGGAGGAGGACCACCATCTAAAGGAGGAGGTGGACCGCAAGGAGGGTTAGGAGACCCAAACGCAAGGGGAGATTATTGTCATGGATGTGTATTATTTTCCCTATTTTTCTGTATTTTTACGGATTTATTTGGGCAAGATATAAGCGGCCAAAGTACTTAAGTTCCTTATCATTAGATATGATAAGATGGTTAGTCACATGATGCCAACATGTGCAACTTTGGGTCACGTGATTGTGGGATACTTCATATGATGTTATTTGACTGTGTGACAGTCTTGCCATTCTTGGACTTCTATTGTTATAGATAACAATAGTGCATGTGCTTGTTATGATTGGCTAGAACTCTGTAGAATGTAGTAGAACACATTACTAAAGTAGTATGACATGTTATATTAGGATTTACTCAGCAGATAAGAAGGACGCATCATCAAGTAGTAATAGTCGCTTACTGTGCATCAGTCAGCACAATAGATAAGGGCTAATAATAGATACGATGTGTCAGCGCATGAGTCATTACACTTACTAAAGTACTTAGTAATACAATGAGTGCAGTAGTATATAAACCCTGCTGTAGTGTCCTGAGTAGAACCAACTTGTCCTCTTGGTTTCTACTCAGCCTGCCACTGTGTGAACCATTGTCTTTGACCTTGAATAAAGGTCATAAGTGTTGACTAACCTTCCACATCAACTGCAGGTTCTGAGCGTGATTTATCTCCCCTTAAGGCTTGTGTATCCAACCTCGGCTTGTTTGCTTTTCAAATCTTTTTGTCTTTTACTTCAAGTTGTAGCCAATTGAACTCTGCTACAATTATAATAAACTACAAGGGCAGTCTCCTCCCATTTTCCATGGAGATAGAAAGACCACTGAAACATTCCTTACCAAATGAGAATTATACCGAGGCATAAACTGCCACACACAAACAATGTGCGAAGCATACTTCTGCGCCATACTATTTCTCACCTTCCTTGAAGGAGACGACCTTAATGAATGGATCACTACCCATACTTGGTGGTTGACACTGCAGATCACAAACAGGATAACAGAAGATGACGAACGAATTTGGGAGGCCATATACCAGAGCTTTAAGAGAAGATCCACCAACATGATGGAGCAAGAGCAAGCTTGATCAGCACTGCAGAATGAAATACAAATGGAGGGGATGGATATTGACAAGTACATGTTGAAATTTGAAGAGCTTGTATAGTGTGCTGGCTACCATGCAGACTCACTGTTACGCCCTAGCAGGGGCGTTGGGCAAGGGGTGATTCAAGAGTTCAAGGTGTCTGTGAAGACACACACTAATAGGTGAACAAAGACATCTATTGTCTGTGATGTTACGACTCTAGTAGTGTCTAACAGATGTTATGCACAATGTGCACAACTGACTTAGTGACAGGACACCTAGTCCGAAGTGTAAGACACTTCTCTACACCTAATCTTGGTGGCGAACTAAGTCAATCAGGTGTGGCATTGTTATAGTACAACTGCAAAGTTGTGAGGGGATCAGCAGCAAACACAGCCTTCCACACCCTTGTTACCACCTTTACCACAGCACCAGTATTGGCGTTACCAGATCACAGCAAACCATTCCGCCTAATCACAGATGCCAGTGACTTTGCCACAGGAGCAATTTTGGAACAACCAGACGCGTTGAACAGATGGCACCCTATTGCATATCACTCCAAGTCCTTACAACCCACTGAAAGAAACTATGTAATACACGACAAAGAACTCCTAGCTATCATTTGAGCCTTGGAAATATTCCGCCACTACCTAGAAGGTAGAGAAGACACATTGGAAATCTGGTCAGACCATGGCAACCTGGTTTATTTCGCCACAAAGCAATGCCTTACTCGACGACAAGCGCGCTGGGCTCTCTTTTTGTCACACTTCAAATTTACAATCATCCACAAACCAGGTACTCAAAACAAGGCCGATGCGCTGTCCAGGCGAACAGATCTTAAAGAGGGGATACCACCATAGGTCTGCTCCACCTCCTTGCCCTCTTGCTTGTGTTCAAAGTCATCCTCGTCTTCCTCCATCTTGCTCTCTTCTTCGCTCCCTACACCTGTCGTCTTCCCAAGTGTTTTAAGTTTGTTTTGACTTACTGAGAGTAAGTCATCACAGTGACTACTTCAAAGAGTTGCGCTTCTGGATCAGTGGTGATGGGGAATAATTGTGGTTTTGGCCGGTGTGTATTGATCTTATTAGCTTAACAGATCGCGCATCCTTTGACATATTCTTCCACATCTTCCTTTTATCGTGGCCACCAATATCGTTCTTTGAGTAATGCGTGTGTGTTGGCGATACCAGGGTGTCCGCGATGAGGGGGATCGTGGAAAAGGGAAATTACCCCCCTTTTAAGCTCAATGTTGCCCTCAACGTTGGCAACTTGAGCGCCTTCATGACACCACATTTCGATGTCATCTTGATATAGATTGTGAGCGTTGATCCATTCTGGCTTTGGCGTATTGTGATGATTTAACTCGCTCCACATAGAGAGTTCGTCAATTGATTTGTCTTCTGTCCCTGCTAAATTGATAAACAATTCTTCAGGAAGTACTGTGACATTGCCATTATCTTCTTCTCCTTCATCATAGTCACTGTTACATTGCCACAACAACATTGCCTGACTTAGGCGTAATGAAGGCGGTGACTGTGATTGAGCTCGGTCCGATACACGAAGTGTCTTGACTTAACGTGAGGACAATAGCACGTGACTCTCTTCAGTACATGGCGTTGAGAACGTCTTCGCTCTCGATGTCTTCAACAAGGAGTACGACTCCGAAGACAAAGGCTAGGACCACGAGTAGAAGGGAAAGAGATATGAAAGGAAAGGAAGCTGGCACTCCTAGATCGCGAACAATAGTGGTGGTATTGAGAAGACCAGGATGGGGATCCATGGTCTGAACAACGAGCCTTATATACAGTTGACAAGGGCTTTCAAGCTCCTCCCGAATCGTAAAGTAACCAATAGCATAACTAGCTCGAACCCTAGTACAGCTATCCTAGGACGCGTCATCGTGCTATCTTACATGTGATAAACGAGCTCCACTGCTGACTGATACGAGTAGTCCATGACTAATTACCGCTGACCATCATAGTCATAACTGATGTGTCAGTGTCTTGGGCAGTCCGTGACATCACCCCCTTTTCAGGTGGGATGTCCGCGTTCCACATGATCCCATACTTCCTCTGAATCCATCATCGACCCCCTCTGTTCCTCAATCCGTCCAAGTCCATCAGCCATTTCCAATTGACGAATACAGCCTAACTTAGCTGTATTGACCTGCCCGAAGGCCCGTTCCAACTCCACAATGCGTTGCTCCACCCTCTTCTGTTCGTCTGCCAAGGTCCTATAGCGATGGACCTCTGCTTTAAGTGTGTCGTCATGTAGGTCCCGAATGCACCTATCCACGATCCACTTGTCTTCGTGTTGCGATTCGAGGTGGGTTAGCTGGTAATGGGAGTAGACTGGGCGTTGGTGCATTGAGTACGTGGGGGCTGCATAGAGGGGCTGTGGATAGACGAGATCCGACTCATCTATCACCCCAAGAATGATGGGGTTTGGGCACATGATGGTTTGCACGTATTTTGCCTGGCGCGTGACGCCGTTGACGGTTATCGGGAATGCGATCCAATGGGCGCCCTTATTCTCCCAGAACCCTGGTGGTGGGTCCTTCTTGGTGCGGAGATCGCCCATTGCCGAGTGCATGACCACTCGGCCCAAACGGACATCCTCCCGATAGATATTACTACCGGTGGTAGTCACTGCATGGGGCGTGTCATCGTTTATACTTCCGTAGGAGATCTGGGGGTGCTCAGCTGGGTAGTATTGGTCCTCTTCTTCATAAGCTCCGCTAGTCTGGCTGCCTTCTGCTGCCGTCGTTGTTCCACTGCGCGTGTGAACTGTTCGGTTCGCCAGGTGTTGGCCATTCTCTTCCACTCCCCATCCGCAGTCTTGCGCCACTTCTTGAGGCACTTGCAAGAGTCGACCAGCCCCACTGTTTTCGTCCTCTTCTTCCATGGCTTGGTCAGTGGGGTGATCGTTACGTCCACTTCCTGTACCTCGTACGTCCCCTCCGTCTGGCACAGTGAGCACCAGTTGCTGAAGTGGAGGAGTGGACACTGGGCTTGTCGCTGGATTGGGGAATCGACATAGTACTTCTGCGACTTCTTGATGGGTGATCGGAGCTCCTCCGTTGGTTTCGGCCTTGATGGCGGCACGCTGTACGCTCTGCGCGGCCTCGAGGGACAGAAGTCCTTCGTCCAGTTTGGCTCCAAAGACACGCGTCAGGGTGCCGCAGTAGTAAGAGGACATTGCATATGACGGTGGTAAAGGTGTATTGGTGGGAGTAGTAGCAGCAGTGGGATGAGAGGACTTAGCGATGTGAGCTCGACTTATATGCGTTTCTGCAGCTGGGTTTAAAGTTTTAAACTCCCTTATCGCCTTATCGGCGAATACGTCATCCTTATCGACCCACTGATTATCGGAGTCTGGGTAGCCCTTCCATTTGACAAGATACTGGAGCTTGCGTCTTCTGCCGAATCGCCGAGAGTCTAGAATCTTCTCGACTTCATATTCTTCTTCGTTATCTACCAATTCTGGAGGTGGGCGCTGGTAGTTCGGACCATGTGTCTCCGTTTCACGATAAAGCGTGAGAAGATCGATGTGGAACACTGGGTGAATGCTCCACTGCATGGGAAGTTCTAATCGATAGTTGACTGCGGACATCACCTGAACAACCTTAAAGGGTCCGTGTTGCTTGGGCGCAAGCTTGGCGGTCGGTTGATTTGTACATAAGTGGCGTCCTTCTAGCCACACGAGGTCTCCTATCTTGTACCTGGGCGTATCTTTGTGTTTGATCCATAGCCTTTGCGCTCGTTCCATCAGTGCCTTGGCGTCTTCTCGAGCTTCTTTGAATTGGTCTATCCGAAGTGACACTTGTGGGATTGGTGATGGCCTATCAATCCAATCAGCGCGCGGATTATATCCCATAAGGAGATCGAAAGGGGACTTCCGCGTTATCTCGTGAGGCCATTGATTGTGCGTGAATTCTGCCATTGGTAGATAAGAACACCAGTTGTCTTGACGCTCGTTGGTCCAGAACTGCAGATATTGTTCTAGCCACTGATTGGTGCGCTCTGACTGTCCATCGGTGCGTGGATGATACGCTGTTGACACATTTTGACTGATGCCAAGGATTTTGCACAGTTCTCGTGTGAATTTTGATGCGAAACGGGGATCTCGGTCGCTAATGATCTTTGTGGGTAGTCCAAATCGAGTGAATACATGCTTGGCGTAAAGTCCTGCCGTTTCCTCGGCTGTTATCTCCTCGTTACAGGGGATGAAGACCGCTGCTTTGGTACAGTCGTGATCCGTTACCGTGAGAATTGAGTCGTATCCTTGAGATAAGGGAAGTTTAGTGATGAAGTCTAGCGCGATAGTGGCAAATGGCATAGCTTCGGGTGCCGGGAAGATAGGCGATAGTGGTGCCTTTGTTGGTCTGTTGTTTATCTTGTGGCGTTGGCACTCGGCGCATCCTCTTACGTACTCCATTGCGTCTTTGCGTATATTAGGCCACCAGTAACTCCGTGAAATGAGTTGTGTTGTCCTGGCAATTCCTGGATGTCCGTACACTGGTGAGTCATGATGCGCTTTGATAATCGTTCGTCGGTCATGAAGTCCTCCAGTGACCATGCGTCTGCCATCTTTATACCAAGTTCCCTCTACCTTCTTGAGATGATGAGCGTCGACCCATGGTTTCAGTACCTCTTCGTTTTGCTGGTATATTGGGTCCGTTCTTTCCATTTCTTCCAGCGTGATAATTTGAACTAAGGCTGGTGTGGCTTTGGTGGTACTTGCCCTGATGAATAGGTGGTTAGGGAGTACTGTGACATCTTCGTTGTCATGTTCGCCTTGGTCGTAATCTGGTCGTCGTGATAGTGCATTGGCACGCCCATTTGCCGTCCCTTTTATGTGGTGAATTTCAATGTCGTACTCCATAAGTTCCTGTACTTCCCTGGCTATTCTTCGACTAATTTTCTGCGGTGATCTCCAATATTGCAGGTTCATGTGATCAGAAAATACCTTGACTTTGTGAGGTGAGCCTGCCAGTAATGGTCTCCAGTGTCGCAACGCTCTGACTATTGCCAGCAGTTCTAGGTCGTAGATGTCATAATTACGTTCCGCTGCGTTCAATGTCGCAGAGAAGTATCCAACAGGGTGTCTTTTACCATCCTTCTTGTGTTGTAGTAGTACTCCTCCAATTGCGTAGCCGGATGCATCGACTTCTAACTCAAATTGGTCTTTAAGAATGGGATGTGCTAGTACTGGTTCGCTTGTGACAAGGTTTTTGAGTGTGTTGAATGCTTTGTCTTCTGCTTCCGTCCACTGCCATTCCACGTCTTTTCTTGTAAGTTTGTGGAGAGCTCGTGCGTGTGTTGAAAATCCTTTGATGAAAGCGCGATAAAAATTGCAAAAGCCGAGGAATGAGCGTACTTGTTTGACCGTAGTAGGCGTTGGCCAGTCGCGGATGCCCGAAATTTTGGCGGGATCCATGCGCGTTACCCCCTTTTCAAGGATTACCCCCCAGGTAATCCATCCGCGGCTGGTGGAAGAGACATTTTTCCAATTTGAAGTATAAGTCGTGTTCCTTTGCTACTGCCAAGACGTCTTTGACGGCTGCGACGTGCCCTTGTAGGTTTGTTCTTGTAGCGATGCCAATGTTGTCCATGTATACCCGTATTGCCGTGCCCAATTGGTCATGCTTGGCAATGACGTCCCTATAGATGTGATTCATCATTGCCTGGAACGTTGCTGGGGAGTTGGTTAATCCGAAGAACATCACTGTTGGTTCGAAAAGTCCATAGCGCGTTTTGAACGCCGCCTTCCCTTCATCCCCCTCTTTGATGCGTACGTTGTTATACCCCCATCTAATGTCTAACTTGGTATAGATGGTAGCATTACTAAGGTTGAGGATGAGGTCGTCGATAAGAGGGAGAGGGTACTGATTGCGTATAGTCATGTCGTTTATCCGCCGATAGTCCTGGACTGGTCGAAGTTTGCCGTCCTTCTTTTTAATGAAAAAGAAAGGTGACGCATAGGGGGATTTTGATGGTCTGATGTATCCCTTCTTCTGTTGTTCGTCCAGGAATTCCTTGAGTGACTTGTCTTCGTCCTGAGTCATGGGATAGACTTTACAGTCCACGGCGTCCGGTGTTCCTTTTTTAAATTCGATAGCATGATCCCATGCACGACTGGGTGGAAATCGTTGTGATGCTTGTTCACTAAATAGGGTGGAGAACTCAGCGTATTCGGGTGGCAATTCGGCTGCTTTGGTGTATTGGCCGGCTTGTATGGCCATATCCGTGGCGGCCCCTCGTGCTTGTATTTCCTCCAGCTCCAGTTCTTGTACAATTTCGTTTTTCTTTTCTTTGGTGATGGCTTTTATGATGGTTGTCCGTAGTGGTGTTACCCGGAGTGTTTGAAGTATGGTAGGTGTCATTTTGGTATTGATAGTGGCATTGCGCCAATCGATCATTGGTTGATAGGTTGCCAACCAGGGGTAGCCGAAGATGAGGTCTTCTCGACCAATATCCGTAAGCAGGAACCTCATGACTTGTTCTTTTCCATCGTGGAGAACTTTGAGATCCGTATAGTGCGTGATAAGTCCTGCTTTATTTTCGGTATTGTCAACATTCCATATTTTTCGCGACTTATCTAATCGTTGGATACCAATACCCATGCGTCGTGCAAACGCGGGTTTTATAAAATTGTCGGTGGCTCCTGAGTCCACTAGTGCTTTCTTATCGGCCATTGCGTAACTTGTGCAAATCGAAACTGGAATTCGTAGAGAACGGAAACGAGTCATTATCACAGAGTTACAACATACTGCCCTCACCCAGGCCGATGGGTTCAGGCGCTCGGAAAACCCTCTTCCCAAAGCTTCTTAAATACGATATCCTTCACTTCGTCTGTATCTTTGGACACTCCAGTGAGGAATTGATCGGCGCGTTCTTGCGCGGTTATGGGCCTATTGCTCGTGGCGGCCACTCTTGGCTCCTCGTCTTCGTATGCTTCGACATATCTGCCCCTGCTTTGTCGTGGTACGGTGCACTGGCGACTGATGTGACCTTTCTTTTGACAATTATAACAGGTCACTTCCCTGAAGTCACGACGGTTGCCGCGTTGCATGAACCCCTGCCTGGGTGTGAACGGTGGGTTGCGGGGTTTGTCTTGTCGTTCGTATCGTTCGAGTACTTCTTCTGCATCTGCCAGTCTTCCTCTGGTTCTTCCCGCTGATGTATCCATCGCATTGGGGTCATTGGTGCATCGGAATCCCCCCGGCATGCGTGGGACCCATGTGTCATTATTCAACCTGCCCGCACTTCTTTGATCTAGGCGGGCCTTCATGTGGATGTACTTCTCCTGTCTATTCAGGACTGCGTTCTTCCATTCCACGTATGTTTGGGGTTCGTCAAACTGGTAACAGGCTTCATACAGTCCTCTTGGTAACCCGTTGGTAAAGAAGTCGATTGTAAGGGCCGAATCCAGTCGGTATCCTGCTTGCCGTGCTAGTTTTTCGAACAATGTGACATAGGCATCTACATCACCTCCTTGCATCTTGATGCCCCTCTTCAGTATAGTACGGGCTTGTTCCCTCTCAAGGGTGTTGGCAAATCTTCTTCTAAAGGCGGTTACTATTTCGTTCCACAGCCACTCGTTGGTGCTGAGGACTCCGTTGTGTCGTACTTGATCGCCAATCCATCTGGCCATTGCAACGATCCATTCGTTGATGAGATCTCCTTGGATAAAGGTAAAGAACAACATGCTCCGTTGGTAGGGGTTTATCATGATGGGATTGTTGTTGTTGACTCCCCAGTATAGTTCCCATTGCATTAGGAACTGTTCTGTCTCGGTGCGATCACCAGTAAATGTGACAGGTGGGTTGCCAATGAACTTATCTGATCGTGTGGCTCCTATAGCCACGTTGAGTCCTGCGTTGGGGTCTCCTCCTCCTCCTCCTCCAGGTGCTCCTCCACCTCCTCCAGGTGCTCCTGGGAATCTTCCTCCTCTTGGCAAGCGTCCATCAGGTAGGTCTCCTCCGTTCCATGGGTTTTCTGGGTCTTCAGGTGGTCCCCTTCCTTGAAATCCACCTCTTCCTTCTTCGCTGGGAGGGTCGTCTCTGTCTGGTCCTACGGCGCGGTATAGCACAATGTCGTCGTCGGTTATTCTCTGTCCGTCTTGCATGATCCGATGTCCCGTGTTAGGGTCAATAATGCCGATAGGCTCTTGTGTGGGTGCTTCCACGCGTACTTGTACTGGTTCCGTTATTGTAGCCATTTGTGACAAGATTGGATACTCAGCTAGTGGTGCTGGGATAATGTCTTCTACTGGTGCCGCTGCGTCGCGGATTGCAATTTGTTCTGCAAGTTCTGTTATTTCTTCAATTGCTGCCTCCTGTTGTTCGCTTTCGCTTTCGTCGTCTTCAGCGGTTTCTTCGCTGGCTTCTGATGGTGCAGGCGTCCTTGATGACCCTGATGCGTTTGCTTTGTCTTGTCTGTCGATGGGACCCCAATTGCCCCGTGTTTGTACGTCTCGTTCAAGGATGTCGCAGCGATATTCTAATCCTGCTGGTCGTAATACGTCCCAATGGTTCTGTGGTGCGTTCCAAGCAATTTCCACCCAACAAAGGTTCTCGAAGTTGAACTCAACTGGATACCACTGTGATGGTCTTGTAGGGATGTTTACGTAGTATCCGGTGTCTCCTCTGATGGTTCTCCAACGGGCTGCTCCTAGATAGATTTGTGGTACGTTGCGTTCTCCACGTTGTTTGATGATATAGGGCCTAAAGGTTCGGTTGATGCCCCAGCGATCTCTTGTAGTCAACGCCACTTTGAAGGATCCTGGTCTTAATGTTACGTTGCCACAACAACGTTGCCTGACTTAGGCGTAATGAAGGCGGTGACTGTGATTGAGCTCGGTCTGATACACGAAGTGTCTTGACTTAATGTGAGGACAATAGCACGTGACTCTCTTCAGTACACGGCGTTGAGAACGTCTTCGCTCTCGATGTCTTCAACAAGGAGTACGACTCCGAAGACAAAGGCTAGGACCACAAGTAGAAGGGAAAGAGATATGAAGGGAAAGGAAGCTGGCACTCCTAGATCGCGAACAATAGTGGTGGTATTGAGAAGACCAGGATGGGGATCCATGGTCTGAACAACGAGCCTTATATACAGTTGACAAGGGCTTTCAAGCTCCTCCCGAATCGTAAAGTAACCAATAGCGTAACTAGCTCGAACCCTAGTACAGCTATCCTAGGACGCGTCATCGTGCTATCTTACATGTGATAAACGAGCTCCACTGCTGACTGATACGAGTAGTCCATGACTAATTACCACTGACCATCATAGTCATAACTGATGTGTCAGTGTCTTGGGCAGTCCGTGACAGTCACTTTGTCTTGAAAGTGTGTCCACCCTTGCATTTTTTGTTCCGCTAACGTGTTTGAGGATGAAATTGTATTCTTGTAGCTTGTTACGATTTCCTCCCTATCCGATTCCTCTATCAGCGTATCTTCTTCTTTCCCCTTCATGTTACGACCCCTTTTCCTTCTATCCTGCAATCGACTCTTCTCTTTTACCTACTGATTAACTTGTGACTCGTTTACAGTTAGGATCCAATCAGATTCACGCCTCGGCCCTTATCTTGCACCTACTGTTATGGTCCCAAGTCCGTATTGCGTTAACTTAACGCTGCGCTGGGGTTCACCAACCACATGGCTCCAATCGTGTTCAGGTGGTTCTTCATTCCTAAGTATTCAGCTTTGACTTGCTCGAAACTGGCGCGAACGGTCGATGGTTCCCCTTGTCTGTGGGGCTGCTTGGCAGTCTTCCTGACTCCTTGACTTGTCACACTGAAAGTAGATGATAGACCACTAGGCGAAGAGCACTAGGGAACAGACTAGATTGGCGGAGAGAACACAAGGGAGAATACAAGTTGCTAAAGCTAAGGTATGAAGGTGAAGTCCTTAGCCCTTATATACACAAGAGGGTGCAGGTTTAAACCCAGCAAACCCTAATACAACAATCCTAGGAATGAGTCATCCAGGAACCACAAAGATAAGTAAAGTCTGAGATAAGAGACCATGAGGTGTGATAAGCACAGCCCCTCGAGATAACGATACCGTAAGTCTGTGATATGCAATGATAAACGTACACATGCCCTTAATGCCGATGATAGGGGATAAGGTGATAAGAACAATAAGGGTCCTGTCCAATAATGATGCGTTCGCCTATCGTGCCCCAAGGCGCTACGATAAGGCATAGTCCATGGCCTTCTAGCCGCTTCTAGACTCGTCACGTTCCGTTCTAAAGGTCACGTGATCATTCCGGCGTCACCATTCGTGCATAAGCTGATCGCTCACCCGGCAAATGCTGCTCATCCGGTTCTAAGGAGAGCCATTCCATCCTTGCTTGCGTGTCTTGCAACATCCATTCGACCTCTTCTTCGTCACGTGAGTTTGTACTTGGCAACATGCCGTGATACTCGGCCCGTTGTCGCATGACTTCCGCGTGACGTAGCTCTTCCTGGGCAAGTACCACTGCCCATACTTGATCGTTGCCGAATGGCTCCTCTTCCAGCTGCCCCTCTTCCAAGGGCTCGGGGTCACGTGCGCTGTTGTTACGTAACACCTACCACATGATCGTACCATTGGTAGGTTTTACGACTTTTAGAATCCGCTGATGACGTCAGGGTCCTGCGTGACTCCGCGGAAACTACTAGTACTTTCTGTATGACTCATAGTACGATAAGCTCACTAGGACCCGTATCCTAGGATTGCGTCATGTATTTGTCATAGTCAAACACCGTGTACTTGTATATAAGTCATGTACTACCTAGCTCGTACGGTAGACTTGACTTCTTGTGTAATACTACACTCTTGTCTTGTGAACCCAGAACCCCTAGTTGTTACGCCCTAGCAGGGGCGTTGTGCAAGGGGTGATTCAAGGGTTCAGAGTGTCTGTGAAGACACACACTAATAGATGAGCAAAGACGTCTATTGTCTGCGATGCTACGACTCTAGTAGTGTCTAATAGATGTTATGCACAATGTGCACAACTGACTTAGTGACAGGACACCTAGTCCGAAGTGTAAGACACTTCTCTACGCCTAATCTTGGTGGCGAACTAAGTCAATCAGGTGTGGCGTTGTTATAGTACAACTGCAAAGACTTCGGAGGAGGGTTTGACTCAATTAGAGTCGAGGGAGGTGGTTCACAAGATGAGAGAAGAACTGTTCACACCAAAGATACGAAGGCAAGGTTGCTAGATTGCAAACGAAGCCAAGTCTGGCTTCTTACAGTGTAAAGTACAAGTATATAGTGCTCAAGTCACAAAGACGAACACACAAGGACAGACATATGCAAATGTTGTTATCTGGGGTTTTCTTATCCGAAGCACAAGACAATAGGGGATAAACCACATATAGGACAAAGGGGACACACCAATGGAGTAACAAAGATAACAGAACCGAAGCAAAGGTAAGTGGCAACATACATGTGAAAGGACTGAAGCGTCCGGATCATAACACTAGTTTCAACTCGCCCTTGTTGCGCTTGAGTCAACCGAACTTAGCTCGCCCTTGTTACACTTGAGCCTCTTTCCTGCTACAACTACTAGACGCCGGGAGTCTACTAGTTCTTGTTCATCCTCTCTCTAAGTCGCCGATTGCGACTATTCTCCGACCCGTTACCCGACGAACCCCGAAGTACAAGTCGTACTTAACGCTCCTGTAGTAGCATTACATAGCTCCTGGAATTCACGTGCGACTCTTCTACTGATCTTTCTAGGTTCTTTCCAGTAGATAAGGTTGGCGTGGTCAGTATGGATAGTGATAATATGTGGGGATCCTACAAGATATGTTCTCCACATTCTGAGGGCTTTGACGACTGCTAACAGTTCTTGGTCATATATGTCGTAGTTTCGCTCTGTTTGAGTGAAACTTTCGGAGAAGAATGCCACTGGGTGCATTTTTTTGTCATCTCCTTCTTGGTTTAACACTGCTCCAATTGCGAATCCAGATGCGTTGACTTCCATTTCAAAAGGTGCATCCAACTTTGGGCATTGTAGTACAGGAGCTTCGCTGATTCTTGCTTTGAGTTCTTCAAAAGCTTTTTGTCTAGCGCTTGTCCATTCCCATGGTGTCTCCTTTTTTGTAAGGTCATTGAGGGGTTGCACAATGGCCGAGAATCCTCATATGAATCGTCGATAGAAGTTACAGAATCCTAGGAATCCTCGTACTTCTTTAAGATTGGTGGGTGTTGGCCATTCACGTACTCCTTGTACCTTGACAGGGTCCATCTTTACTTGTCCATTACTGATGATAAGTCCCAAGTATTCGACTTCATGTACTTCAAACACGCATTTTTCTGGTTTGAGGTAAAGGTCATGTTCGTCAAGCCGATCCAGCACTTGGTGGACTAGTTGCCTATGCGTGGTGAGATCATCGGGTGTGGCAATAAGAATGTCGTCCATATAGATTACCACCCATCCTTGTGCTACCAAATCACAGAAAATTGTGTCCATCATAGTTTGGAATGTACTTGGTGAGTTTGTGAGTCCAAAGAACATAACACAAGGTTCAAACAGTCCTTTGTTAGTCTTAAACATGCCTTTCCATTCATTGCCAGGTTTAATCCATACATTATTATACCCCCATTGAATGTCAAGCTTGGTGAAGATTCGCGCTTCCCTTACTTTGTTGATAAGTTCAGGGATAAGTGGTAGTGGGTATCGATTCTTCACAGTCAAGTCGTTAAGTTTGCGATAGTCTTGCACCGGTTGAAGCTTGCCATCTTTCTTTTTGATAAAGAAGAAGGGTGAAGAATAAGGGGATTTGGATGGTTGGATATATCCCTTTTTAAGTTGTTCTTCTACAAACTCTTCTAATGCTTTGTCTTCGACTTGCATCATGGGGTATATTTTGCAATCGATGGTGGTGGGAGCATTTGGAACAAGGTCAATGGCGTGATCCCATGGTCGTGGTGGTGGGAATCTTTGAGAACTTTCTTCGTCAAATACTTTGTGATGATGGTGATATTCTTCAGGAACCCTTTCTTCGAAAGTCTTTACTGTTTTGTTAGCAGCTTTTTGCACCAGTTCTGACGCAGTGGTGGTTTTGCATAAGTGTGTTATTTCATCAGGAATTTCTTCTACTTGTTGTTCCCATTGTTCTTCGGTTATGACTTTTCAATTAGCGACCAATACATATCCCAAACTTGTGATTATCACTGGTTGAAACTCTTTGTCTAGAGTGGCATCCTTCCAGTGTACTTTAGGTTCAAAAGCTGTCAACCAGGGATATCCTAGAATCACTTCATCAGATCCTAGATGAGTGATTAGAAATCAGAGCATCTTGGTTTGACTACCAGTGGTGACTTCGAGGTCCGTGAATTGTGTAATTTTGCCATCTTGATTATGCATTCCGTCTACATTCCATATTTTTATTGGTTTGGCCACTGGTAGCGTAGAAATCTTGAGTCGATTTATCAGATTTTTGCTGATAAAGTTGATGGTTGCTCCTGAATCGATAAGCACTTGTCTTTCGGCCATCACGTGTGCAGATTCAAATAAAACTGGTATTCGCATAGATTGATATCTGCTATGATACACACTAATCTTCATTGCTTTAGCCCAGGCTGCAGGGTTCAAGCATTGGAAAAACCCTGTTTCCCAAACAATTGTTCTTCAAGAGCTGCTTTGACATCGTCGGAATCGGCTTGCATGGCAGCAATGTATGCTGCAGCTTTCTCCAAGGCTTTCATGTTTGAGTTGCCTTCTACTTTGACTGTAGCAATGACAGTAGGAGTGGTTTGGGAAGTGGTTGCAACAGATGCTTGTGTGTTTTGGCGTTGGGGACAAGTTCGTGAAATGTGTCCTTTATTGCCGCATCTGAAACATCTTCCTTCTTGTGGGTAACATTGCTTATCTTCATCCATCATAGTGGCTCTGGCTCGGGTTCTTCCAATGTCCATAGCATTTGGGTTTCGGTTATTGGCATACATATTGCGACGCCATTGTTCACGACGAGGGTTATTACTGTTCGAGGGTTTGCGCAAATGGCTTTGGAGGAGGTTGTCATGGACGCGTATTATTTTCCCTATTTTTCTGTACTTTTACGGATTTATTTGGGTAAGATATAAGCGGCCAAAGTACTTAAGTTCCTTATCATTAGATATGATAAGATGGTTAGTCACATGATGCCAACATGTGCAGCTTGGGGTCACATGATCGTGGGATACATCATGTGATGTTATTTGACTGTGTGACAGTCTTACCGTTCTTGGACTTCTATTGTTATAGATAACAATAGCGCATGTACTTGTTGTGATTGGCTAGAATGTAGTAGAATACAATAGAACGCTTACTAGAGTAGTATTACGCGTTGTACTAGGATTTACTCAGCAGATAAGGAGGCCGCGTCATCAAGTAGTCATAGCCGCTTAGTATGCATCAGTCAGCACAATAGATAAGGGCTATTAATAGATACGACGCGTCAGCGCATGAGTCATTACACTTACTAGAGTACTTAGTAATCCAATGAGCTCAGTAGTATATAAACCCTGCTGTAGCGTCCTGAGTAGAACCAACTTGTCCTCTTGGTTCTTACTCAGGTATGCATCCTCCCTTGTACTTCTCCTTACATTGCTAATGCAACTTGTCCTCTTGGTTCTTACTCAGTCTGTCGCCGCGTGAACCTTAGCCTTTGACCTTGTATAAAGGTCATTAAGTTGTGCTTACCCTCCGCGTCGTCTACAGATTCTGGGTGTGATTTATCTCCACCCAAGGCTTGCGTATCCAACCTCGGCAGTTCGCTTCTTCAAATCTTTTGTCTTTTATCTCAAGTTGTAGCCGATTGGACTCCGCTACAGAGGTTATAAATCCTTTGCTGTTCAACAGCTGCTTCAGTCCAGTCTTGCCAATTCACCGGTCGGTGTTGACAGAGTATGCTTTCCATCAATTTAAAGGGTAATCCCTGGGCGTAAAGATTGAGGGTTACTTCTTCATTGAGTGTGTATCCAGCTTTATTGGCTAGACTAGCAAATTTGGAGTTGTAGTCATCAATATTTCCTCCCTCCATTTTGAGCTTTGATATGTCTGTTTGCGCCTTCTGCCTTTCTGAAGTATCAGTGTAGGCCCGTCGGAATCGAATCTCTACTTCATTCCATAGATTTTCTTCATTTGGTGCCACCCCCATAGCAATCTGGTCATTGAGCCAGGTAACTTGTTCCTGGACCCAATCTTGTACCAATGGTCCTCTGATATAGGATAAGAAGGTCATAGCCCTTTGATAAGGGATGCGAAGTATCACAGCGTTCGGGTTCATGCCTCTATAGATTGTGAAGTCGAGAAGGAAGGCTTTGCTTTGTCCGTGGTCCCCATTGAACTCTGCGGGAATGTTACGATTTCTTGCCTTGCGACGCACTGCTAAGGGGACTTCTTACCATTTTCCCTGAAGTTGACGCCACGCGTCCCTCTATCCATGGATTCTCATCTTTGCGACTCTTTCCCCTGTTTCACGCGACCTGTCTCAACTCCCGCACGCCATGTACGTCATGGACAGCTTTATCTTTGTTTTCCTTGTCATTGTTCCCCTTGACGTCACCCTACACTCAAACCCCTCACATGTCTGCCTTCATGGACAGCCTCGCTTCTTTATCCCTGACTTCCTTTCACATCTGACGTCCCTTGTGACCCTCTTCTTGACTTATAGGCATTGCGCCATTACTGTATATTGATTGTTGCTTCCATGATACGTTCTGCGATGACCCATGACTGCATACTATATGCCATGCATTGGCTGCCACCTGGTCCTCTGACTACCGCGTATCACTGATAGTTGACCCAGACCCTTGTCTTATCTCTGATGCCATATGATACCTGTCGCGCCCATATGTTCCTTATGGCGCCATCTGTTTACCTAGCTATGTGGCCCTGTTGTTGTCTCTTTGGGCTTGTACTAGTATATAGGCTGTAGTCGGACTGGCTTGTACAGCAGTTCTGACTTCTTGTGTAAATACCACAATCAGTGCTCACGAATCTGTCCTCGACTTACCTTCGGGTTTAAGTCCCTTGCTCGCCTTCGCGCCTGAGCATCGCCTTCTCTGACTAAGGTCGATAAAGCTTTCAAAGCTAGAACGACTCTTGTTCATCACCGGACTGAGTCCTAACCCGACTCGCTCTACCAGAACCCCAGAACAGTTGACTTGAAGTACACGTCGTACTTAACGCCCCTGTGGTGGCGTTACATTAAGTCAGAACTCCTTCATCGTGGCTTCATCCAGCCGAAGCAGAACCAAGTTTAGCCCTGAGTATATCGAACTCCTTCATAGCGACGAGCTCTCAGACAAAGTCAAAGGATCGGCTGTCTGGAGAGAAAGTCAAGAGTACTCGGGATATTACATCTTCGAACCAAAAGAAAACGCCTACAAGCCCATCCACTACTTGGAAGACAAACGACTTTGGGCTTTCATCGAGTACTCCAAAACTGAAGGACAGTGGTACACGTTCAGACCAGTACCCAACGACCTAGGAGTAGGACCATTTGCGCCAAAAGGAGCAGGGCTTGACACAGACCAACCAGACTCTCCCAGTATCCCAGTACCCGTAACCAATCTGCCAGCGTCATCGTTCCCGATGTCACAAAGTCAAGCAAGCACCACCCTTACAGCAACAGGAGGAGGCATCCCTGCATCAGGAGGAGGTGCGCCATCCGGAGGAGGAGTCCCCGTTTCCGGGGGAGGTCCACCGCCGGGAGGAGGAGTCCCCGTTTCCGGGGGAGGTCCACCGCCTGGAGGAGGAGCCCTGGGCGGTGGCGGTGGCGGTGGCGGTGGCGGTGGTGCCCCTGCCCCAATCGCGCCCGCACCAGGAGGCCATGGACGATTGGGAGGAAACCCACCCCCTCAATTTGACGGCAACAGGGAACAAAGCAAAGTGTTCCTTAGAGCCTTCACATTGTACAGAGGAATGAACCCCAACGTGGACCAGTTAGCCATCCCTTATCAGAGAGCTATGACGTTCCTCTCTTACATTAGAGGACCGTTGGTAGACGATTGGGTCGACGAACAAGCGCAGTGGCTGGAAGGACAGATTAACAATGGAGTGCTCCACCATGAAAATAATTTGTGGGACACGATTCATACGCGCTTCATCCAGGCCTACACCGACACTGCTGAACAAACTAAAGCGCGCAAAGCACTCCCAAGCCTCACAATGAAGGGAGAAGACATCGATTCGTACATCGCGCAGTTCCAGAATCTTGCCGGAAAGGCGGGGTATAATCTCGATGACCCCATCACACTCGATATGTTCCAAGACGGATTACCGAACGCGTTAGTTATTAACGCTGTACGATTCCAACATCCTATTAACTGGGAACAGTGGAAAGATGCCGCAAGGCTGCAACAAGCCGAGTACCTTGTCCTCAAGGAGCGACTTGGGAAAGGAGGAAAGCCGCGAAGAAGGGGGACTCAATCGCGAGAGCAATGGGTACAAGCCCTCAGCAAAACCCGAGACCCCAACGCCATGGACGTTGGACGAGCTCGAGCCAATGTCACCATCACAGACGCTGACAAGCTCCAGCTTCAAAAGGATGGCAAATGTTTTAGGTGCCGTGAGAAGGGGCATATCGCGCGTAACTGTCCACAAAAGGGCGCGCGCGCGGCTTTATCCACGACCACCTCATCGACTCCCGCGACTACAAGTGTACCAACTCCCGCCATCTCTTCTGTCACCATACAGTCTAATCGCGTACTTTCGGTTGAAGAACAGGCAGATGCTCAGATCGCAGCGATGAAGGCACAAAGCCAGGAAGTGCGCGATTTGATGGTAGAAAAATTATTCGGAAGAGAGGATTTTCCCGACGCTTGAACCCGGCGGCCTGGGCTAGAGCACTCAACCTTAACGTGTACCATAGCAGATATCGATCAATGAGAGTCCCCGTCTTGTTCAAATCTGCGCACGCGACGGCCGAAAGACAAGTCTTGATAGACTCAGGAGCAACAGACAATTTTATCTGTTCAGCTTTACTCAAACGACTTCAGATCTCGACACGAACTGCCGCTAATTCCATCAGAATATGGAATGTAGACGGAACTCATAACCAAGATGGCGCTATCACACAATACGCTGACCTCGTGGTGCGAACCGGGAAGGAGGAAAAGACACTTCGTTTCCTAGTAACAAATTTAGGAAAAGACGAAGTGATCCTGGGATACCCATGGTTCACAGCGTTCGAACCTAAAATTAGGTGGGGGGATGCTACGCTAGATGAAGAATGGCAACCAGTCGTCATCACTAGCCTGCACTTGTCAGACGAAGCCACGCCCATGGAAGCTTCCATTCGGGCGTTGGAGACGTATGAACTTGACGAGGAGGCATGGGAACAGTTGATGGATGAGGAGCAAGAGCCCCATATTGCGTGGCTACAAAAAACCACTACGGCATCAGAATTAGCGCAACGAGAAGCAATGAAGAAACCCCAGCGTACATTTGAAGACATGGTACCCGAAGAATACCGGCGACATGCCAAAGTATTCTCGGAAGAAGCCTCTAACCGCTTTCCCCCTGCGTGACCATGGGACCACGCTATTGATCTATTGCCAAACGCCCCAGCCACACTAGACTGTAAAGTCTATCCGCTAACACAGGACGAAGGGGTAGCACTCACCGCCTTCCTTACCGAGCAACTAGAAAAAGGGTACATTCGAGCGTCAAAGTCACCCTATGCATCCTCCTTTTTCTTCATAAAAAAGAAGGACGGAAAACTGCGGCCAGTCCAAGACTATCGACGCCTTAACGACATCACTGTACGGAACCAATACCCCCTTCCTTTAATCCCAGAACTTATTGATCGAATACGGGGAGCGCGCCTATATTCGAAATTGGATATTCGTTGGGGGTACAACAATGTTCGTATTAAAGAAGGCGACGAATGGAAGGCGGCGTTCAAGACTAATCAAGGGCTTTTCGAACCCTTGGTTATGTACTTCGGACTCACCAATTCCCCATCAACGTTCCAAGCAATGATGGATGACCTCTTTCGAACTCTGGTTCAAACAGGAGAGGTAATCGTCTATATGGACGATATCTTAATTGCCACCACCGACGATTTGCCACATCATCGAGCCGTACTACACGAGGTGTTGAGGATCTGTGAAGAGCAGGACCTTTACGTCAAACCGGAGAAATGTGTATTTGAAGTGCGCCAAGTGGAATACCTGGGACTTATAATTGGACACGGAACCATTCAGATGGATCCGGTCAAAGTCCGAGGCATCCAAGAATGGCAACCGCCGAAGAACCTCAAGGAAGTACGAGCCTTTTTGGGCTTTTGCAACTTCTACCGAAGATTCATCCGAGGATTCTCCGCAAAGGCACGGCCACTTCATGATCTAACAAAAAAGGAAATGGGGTGGCAATGGGGACAAAAACAACAAGACGCATTTGACGCCATCAAGCAATGTATCGGTGATGAACCGGTGCTTCTTTTTCCAGACTTGGAAAAGCCGTTCGAACTAGAAGTAGACGCATCAAATGTCGCGATAGGGGCTGTACTAAATCAAATAGGCCCGGACAAAAAACTACACCCGGTAGCGTTTCACTCCGAATCGCTAAGCCAAGCGGAGCGCAATTACGACATTTATGACCGAGAACTGCTGGCAATAGTGAAGGCGTTACGAGCTTGGAGAACGTACTTGGCGGGATCCCCTCACAAAGTCATCATTCACACCGACCACGCCAATCTCCAATACTGGAAAGAGCCGAGGAAGATCAGTAGACGAGTCGCGCGCGAATTCCTGGAGTTATCAGAATATGATTTCATTTTAAAACATATCCCAGGATGCCGCAATAATCGTGCGGACGCCTTATCCCGACGGCCTGATCATGGAACAGGAGAAGGGGATAACAACGATATTATTGTCCTTCCCACAGATCGGTTCGCACGTGCAGTAGAGGTGTCTATGCACGATATGGACATCTGGACTCAAATCTCACAAAACCTCGACGAGAAAGACGTTCTGCGATGGGTAGAACCGTACAATTTAAAGAAGTTGAATGGCTTATGGTGGAAAGGAGAGGCCCTTGTCGTTGTCGGGGACAACGACCTTAAGCGGGGGGTAATCACCTTTTTCCACGACACTCCTAGCATGGGACATCCGGGAATTGCCAACACTTATGAACTATTACGGCGAGACTACTGGTGGCCCAGCATGCGGAAAGACGTAGAGGAGTACGTCAAAGGATGCGCAACATGTCAAGCCAACAAAATAAATCCCCATCGACAAAAACCGCATTTGTTCCCTATAACTACAGACCCAGATGCGGAACCCTTTGAAGTCGTCTCTATGGACTTTATCACAAAACTACCCCCGTCAAAGGGGTACGACTCCATCCTTACCATCACCGACCATGATTGTTCAAAGGCAGCGATCTTCATACCCTGCAACGAGTCGATATCTGCGGAAGGAGTGGCGCAGTTATACCTCCAACATGTCTATCCCCATTATGGTATCCTGCGGAAGCTCATCACGGACCGGGATCCTCGGTTCACGTCAGCCTTTATGAAGGGACTGTGCGCAACCCTGGGTATCCGTCAAAACATTTCGACGGCCTATCACCCTCAAACGGATGGCCAGTCAGAACGAACAAACCAATGGCTCGAACAGTATCTTCGCCACTGGAGCAACGTACAACAAGACAATTGGGCGGAGGCATTGCCCGTGGCACAGTTCGCTCATAATTCATGGCCAAACGTGACTACGAAGCACTCTCCATTTTCTCTCATCATGGGTTGGGAACCGCGAACGACGTGGACCCCAAAACCCACGACATCCCCATCAGTAGATCAACGTCTGGAAGAAATGGTCATCAGACGGCAGCATGCGCAAGATTGTATCAAACACGCGCAACAACTGATGGCGAATAGAGGAAGAACCCGCTTTATCCCCTATCAAGAAGGCGCTCAAGTATGGCTAGAAGGGACGAATCTTCGAACCTTCTATCCTACCGCAAAGTTAGCACCAAAAAGATATGGTCCATTCCGAATTAAGAAGGCCTTATCAGAAGTCTCCTATGAGCTGGAGTTGCCAAAGGCTTGGAAGATTCACCCCGTGTTTCACGCAAACCTTCTTACGCCATATAAGGAGACGGAACTACATGGGGAAAACTTCGCGCGGCCTCCACCTGACCTTATCGAAGGAGAAGAGGAATTCGAAGTAGAGCGCATCCTGCAATCAAGGTTGTATGGCCGAGGGCGCAAACTTCAATTCCTAATCCAGTGGAAAGGTTTTCCCATGAGTGACAGCTCGTGGGAACCCTTGGAAAATGTACGACACTCAGCTGATCTTATCGCCGACTTCTATCGGCAACATCCTACCGCTGAAGGGGCTGGACGAAAGATATAAACAGGGAGACCACCAACCAAGATGCGCATCATGACCTCACCCTCTATCATATCTACTCCCATTATCTCCACCATCGCGAACTTTGCTCTCGACCTTTTGGATAAAGGACTTTCCACTCATTCACTTATCACGATGATCCCTCCTTGCTACTGGACGAAAGTACGACCCACAGAACAGAAGAAGCTCTTTGAGACCAAGAGAGACGTCGTCTTTAGCCTGGACTACTCCCCATCGCCTTCATCGTCCTCATCCACCCCTGTATCTGTCATGTCTCCTCTCGACATCCTCGAACTTGAATCCGCTATCCTTGCCCTCTTTATCACCACTGCCGTCGACACTCTCACCACTGCCAACGACCACCGCAAACATCGCCATTTGGATCCACAAGCGGTCGTCCCCACCAAAGCCCCCTCTATGTGCAACACCCCATCTGATAACGACGATCCATGGGCATCGCCGCCCCGGATTGAAGATCAGAAGAAGCCATATCGAAAGATATGGGGCTATGGTGCCCAAGACGAGTACGTTTTCACTTGGATCACTTGGGATGGACGTTGGTTGTGCGAAGAACCCACTGAGGAGGAGGAGAAGTACCTGCGCGCCGCCTGGAAGAAGTCCGGTCCCCCTGTCCCAGTCGATCGCGTTGACTGATGGTCTGCCATGCTAGGGGCTAGCATGGGTCAGATGGGGGGGTAATGTTACGATTTCTCGCCTTGCGACGCACTGCTAAGGGGACTTCTTACCATTTTCCCTGAAGTTGACGCCACGCGTCCCTCTATCCATGGATTCTCATCTTTGTGACTCTTTCCCCTGTTTCACGCGACCTGTCTCAACTCCCGCACACCATGTACGTCATGGACAGCTTTATCTTTGTTTTCCTTGTCATTGTTCCCCTTGACGTCACCCTACACTCAAACCCCTCACATGTCTGCCTTCATGGACAGCCTCGCTTCTTTATCCCTGACTTCCTTTCACATCTGACGTCCCTTGTGACCCTCTTCTTGACTTATAGGCATTGCGCCATTACTGTATATTGATTGTTGCTTCCATGATACGTTCTGCGATGACCCATGACTGCATACTATACGCCATGCATTGGCTGCCACCTGGTCCTCTGACTACCGCGTGTCACTGATAGTTGACCCAGACCCTTGTCTTATCTCTGATGCCATACGATACCTGTCGCGCCCATATGTTCCTTATGGCGCCATCTGTTTACCTAGCTATGTGGCCCTGTTGTTGTCTCTTTGGGCTTGTACTAGTATATAGGCTGTAGTCGGACTGGCTTGTACAGCAGTTCTGACTTCTTGTGTAATACCACAATCAGTGCTCACGAATCTGTCCTCGACTTACCTTCGGGTTTAAGTCCCTTGCTCGCCTTCGTGCCTGAGCATCGCCTTCTCTGACTAAGGTCGATAAAGCTTTCAAAGCTAGAACGACTCTTGTTCATCACCGGACTGAGTCCTAACCCGACTCGCTCTACCAGAACCCCAGAACAGTTGACTTGAAGTACACGTCGTACTTAACGCCCCTGTGGTGGCGTTACAGCTACCCAGACTCCGACAATCAATGGGTCGATAAGGATGACGTATTCGCCGATAAGGTGATAAGGGAGTTTAAATTTTCAAACCCAGCCATAGAAACGCATATAAGACAAACTCACGCCGCTAAGTCCTCTCATCCCACTACCACTACCACATCTACCAACACATCTTTCCCATCGTCATATGCAATGTCCTCTTACTACTGTGGCACCCCGACACGTATCTTTGGAGCCGAGCTGGACGAAGGACTTTTGTCCCTCGAGGCCGCACAGAGCGTACAGCACGCCGCCATCAACGCTGAAACCGACGGAGGAGCTCTGATCACCCATCAAGAAGTCGCAGAAGTACTACATCGATTCCCCAATCCAGCAACGAGCCCAGTGTCCACTCCTCCACTTCAGCAACTGGTGCTCACTGTGCCAGGCGGAGGGGACGTACAAGGTACAGGAAGTGGACGTGACGATCACCCCACTGACCAAGCCATGGAAGAAGAGGACGAAAACAGTGGAGCCGGTCGACTCCTGCAAGTGCCTCAAGAAGTGGCGCAAGACTGCGGATGGGGAGTGGAAGAGAATGGCCAACGCCTGGCGAACCAAACAGTTCGCACGCGCAGTGGAACGACGACAGCAGCAGAAAGCAGCCAGGCTAGCGGAATTTACGAAGAAGAGGACCAATATTACCCAGCTGAGCACCCCCAGATCTCCTACGGCAGCATAAATGATGACACGCCCCACGCAGTAACTACTACCGGTAGTAACATCTACCGGGAGGATGTCCATGTGGGCCGAGTAGTCATGCACTCGGCAATGGGCGATCTCCACACCAAGAAGGACCCACCGCCAGGGTTCTGGGAGAACAAGGGCATCCACTGGATCGCGTTCCCCATCACAGTCAACGGCGTCACGCGCCAAGCAAAATACGTGCAGACCATCATGTGTCCAAACCCCATCGTACTTGGGGTTATAGACGAATCTGACCTCGTCTACCCGCAACCTCTCTACGCTGCCCCCACGTACTCAATGCACCAGCGTCCTGTCTACTCCCATTATCAACTAGTCCACCTCGAATCGCAACATGAGGACAAGTGGATCGTAGACCGGTGTATCCGGGACCTACACGACGACACCCTCAAGGCCGAAGTCCACCGCTACAGGACCTTGGCAGACGAACAGAAGAGGGTTGAGGCACGCATCGTGGAGCTGGAACGGGCCTTCGGGCAGGTTAACACAGCTAAGTTGGGCTGTATTCGGAGACTGAAAATGGCTGATGGACTCGGAAGAATCAAAGAACAGAGAGGGTCAATGATGGATCCAGAGGAAGTATGGGATCACGTGGAACGCGGATGTCCCACCTGAAAAGGGGGTGATGTCACGGACTGACCAAGACACTGACACATCGGTAATGACTACAATGGTCAGCGGTAATTAGTCATGGACTACTCGTATCAGTCAGCAGTGGAGCGCTTTATCACATGTAAGATAGTATGATGACTCATTACTAGGATAGCGGTACTAGGGTTCGAGCTAGTTACGCTATTGGTTACTTTACGATTCGGGAGGAGCTTTAAAGCCCTCGACAACTGTATATAAGGCTCATTGTTCAGACCACAGATCTCCATCCTGGTCTTCTCAATACCACCCTTATTGTTCGCGACCTAGGAGTGCCAACTTCCTTTCCTCTCACCTATCTTTCATCTCTACTACTCGTCCTAGCCTTTGTCTTCGGAGTCGTACTCCACATTGAAGACATCGAGAGCAAAGACATCTTCGACGCCGTGTACTAAGTCAGAGTCACGTGCCTACGTCCTCACGTTAAGTCTTGACACTTCGTGTATTGGACCGAGCTTAGCATTAGTCATCGCCTTCCCTCGTGCCTAAGTCAGGCAACGTTGTTGTGGCAACGTAACAAGTTGACAGTGGTGAGTCTGAAGATGACTTGGAGTCCAGTGAGGAAGACAAGAGCCAAGAGACTTGTAACCCAGAGGAGGGAGATGAGGTTGACACATATGAGCATCTGTGAGTACAATGAGAAACCGATCGGCCAGTGAGTTCCAACTCTTGATGCTTGGGTGGTGCAACTTATGAATGTTCCAAGTACTTAACACACCACACATTTCTTTCCTCAAGGTAAAGAAGTCTTGCAGTTGCAATGGAAATGACAGTCACACTGCAGACATTCGAACGGTCTTCACAGCAGACACATGTACCATGCCTAATGGCACAGTAGAGAAGGGTCATTGGTGCAAAGTGTGCAGGTGACTGTGACGTGATTATTTGTTGGAGTTATCACATGAACTGACACTGTTTACCAGACGTCATGGCGAAGCCAAGCACTGGCTGACTGGTGGTGTCTCAACACTCAGAAAGCATATCAATTGGTATGTACACCATTCACTTTCATCCCCCCCCCTGAACAGCTTGACAAATTACTCGGGCGCTGAAACACTCTCAGCGATACTTACAAGAAAGAGTGTGAAGAGCAAGGTATCAAGATGTTCGCTGGTGTTGAGCCACTGGCCAAGGTTCTGCCTGGAGACAGTTGGCCACAAGACGGCAATATTGTGTCATTTATGCAACCCAAGCCTGTCAAGTGGACAAAGGAGGGGTTGCTTAAGCACATTGTTGAGCTTGTTGTGGTCAAAGATAAGGTAAGTCTCTCTTCCTTTTGTCAGCTGGTTTGACATCCCTTCTTTAGGCCTTCACCATTGTTGACAAAGTTGCCTTCCAACAAATTCTCAAGTACCAGCGCCCACAAACACTGGAGTCCGACATTCCCCACCACACTAAGCTACAGGAGAAGATCATTCATAAGGCTGAGGAAGCCAAGGAATGCATTGCCAAGGAGCTGAAGGTACATAGTAATATCTTCACCACACAAGTGTACACTAATACAGCTTCTTGTGATTCAGAATCTTCCCAGCCAGATATCAATCACCTTTGATGCATGAACATCAGACGCATCCAACCCATATCTCACAGTCACAGCTCATTACATCCATTCAGAGGTCAATCAACCCAACAACTGGGAGCTCCAATCAAAGGTGTTAGGCTACACCAAGCTGAGGGGCAATCACAGTGGTGCAAACACTGCTGCTATCATTCTTTGCATTGTCGATCAATACGGGATCCATCACAAGGTGAGTGGTGGCCATTAGCGGTGACACCAATAATTCCTATTTCATGTAGCTCAGCTGGGGTACGTCAGACAACACGACTACCAATGACAGAGCCATGCGTGTCCTGCAGTGTGTTCTGGACAATCCCTTGGGTAGGAGATGGATTGCTGCCCAGCGCCGCAGCCAGTAAAGTTCTCACTGGCTTCTTCGTCACCCGCCTTTAATATGATGACTCAGTTGTATGGAGCATACCATTAGCCTTGCCTTAAAAGCTTTTATAGAAGCTATCTGCCCTGCACCGTCACAGTACCAAAAGGGGAAACAAAAAGCAAATGCAAGCAAAGGTACCAACAGCAATGGAGAGAACTCTGACGACAAGTTGGAATGGCTAGCAAACTTAGCCAATCATTCCTTGGTTAATGCTGACACGGAAATTGACGAGGACATGGACTTTGACCCAGAGGACCTTCTCTGGAAAGTTCTTGCTCTTATCAATCAGGTTTTCGACTTCTTCTCATTCTGATCTTACCATGTGACTTATCTTAGTGTCCAGATACGTGCCTCACCACAAGCGAAGGCCTTTTTTGTGACTATGTGCCAAGAAGAAGGGTTAAAACCCCTTAAGCTAATCAAATGGATTCATATTCGATAAGGGTCTATGTACAACCTTATCGACTGTGTTCTGGTGAACCATGCGGTGCATATCTTTATATGAAGCTACTGCTAATTGCCCAGCTAAGTAGAACCGAGAACAGGCTGTTGACAAGTTTTGCTTGTTGGCCAACACAAGTCTGAAGGTTCCCAACCTACAAAAGAAGAAATACAGCAATTTGTCTATTGCCCCAGCCAAATGGGAGTTACTTGGCCTGGTCCATGAGGTTCTACAAGTGAGTTCCTTCACACTTCTTCACGTAGACCACTGGTATCTCACTAGCAGTTACGGGTAGGAGACATGTGATGCCCACTCAACTTTCTTATCAGAAACAGTTTCGACAGTTTGGTGCACAATCCCCACTCTTAAATGCCTCATCAAGAATTGGGAGACACTAGAGGCTACAGAAAGCTTTGCTCCAGTCAGGCATGGGATCGTAAAAGGATTGGCTAAGTTACGGAAGTATAGTATGGCTACTGATCAAACGGACATATTTTTTATTTGTCTCAGTATGTTGTTTGTTACCTGATCGCATCATTGTCACCATCTCAATCACCCACAGCTCTTAAGCCCTCAATCAAGCTTAAGTATGCGAAGCAGAATTGGAGCTCTGAGGACTACAATAAGGGGCTTGCATCCTTTCAAAAAGTGGTGCATTCCTTTCCCTTCGAGAATGGGATGTGAGTAACAACGGCCCATACTTCAGTTTGACGATTACTATGAGCCCTCTACGTCTATTCCCCTGGTGACTGCATCAACAGCAGGTGAGACCATAACTCCAGTTCATCAGTCCCACTAATCCCTTCTCTGTGCAACCAGACCCACCAGGAAAGCCAAGGGGCTTCACGATGTCATTCATCCAAGCCACAGTGCATGGGCATATCAAAAAGGAACATGCAAGTCGCAACCCTCGTCAAGAATTTCTTGATTACATCAACAGTCTGTTGGAGGTAGGCAACTTTGATCCGGTTAAGTGGTGAGGGGTATGTGACAACAACTTGTTTCAATTCATGACTTAACTTTGTTTACAGCACTACCAGACTCAATTCCCAACACTGGCCCGTATTGTGCGTGACTATCTGGCGATCCAAGGCTCCTCTGTCTCATCTGAGCGCGCCTTCTCATCAGGTGGACTGACAGATACAAAGGCTCGAAACCAGCTCAAACCCAAGACATTTGAGGTGCTGCAAATTCTGAAGAGCTGTTATAGGGATGGACTTTTCGTTGCAGAGGATGAGGTGGCTGCCCATAATCATACATGGGTACCTGTAATGCCACCACAGGGGCGTTAAGTACGACGTGTACTTCTGTCAAGGGTTCTGGTAGAGCGAGTCGGTTAGGACTCAGTTTGGGGATGAATAAGAGTCGAACGAGCTTCTAGAGCTTATCGACCTTAGTCAGAGAAGACGGAGCTCAGGCACGAAGGCGAGCACTGGACTTAAGCGCAAGGGCAAGTCAAGGACGGTTTCGTGAGTACTGATGTGATATTATCCAAGAAGTCAGAACTACCGTACAAGCTAGGTAGTACACGACTTATATACAAGTACACAGTGTTTGGTTATGCCAAACACATGACGCAATCCTAGGATACAGGTCCTAGTGAGCTTATTGTACTATGAGTCATATTGAAAGTACTAGTAGTTTCCGCGGAGTCACACGGGACTCTGACATCGTCAGCGGATTCTAGAAGTTGTAAAACCTACCAATGGTACGATCATAGGGTAGGTGCGAGATAAGGGCCAAGACCTGAATCTGATCGGATCATAACTGTAAACGAGTCACAAGTCAATCGATGGAATGGATGAAATGAGGACAACGAAAAGAAATGATCAAGTAATAGGAAAATGATAATAGTTTGTGACAGTACCGATGGACGCCGATGTTATTTGATAGTATAGTTACAGATCTGCCTGTCCTCCCCCACATAATACCTATGCTTTTTGCACATCTCTATCCAAATACCAACCAAAACATTGATTTTTTGGTACCTAGGTTCGAAGGTCCGAACCCAGGCAGAACCCAAACTGAACCTGCCAAACCAGTTCTCTTGGTTCAGGTTCACAGTTCTACCTTTTGCCCCCCCACAGGTCCAGTTCTGATTCAAGGTTCTTCAAAATATCTTAGAGAACCAGACTGAACCAAACTTTGGCAACCCTAATTCTAAGTCACGAGCTGTCAGCTCAGCCCCAGCTAAGCTGGCTTGAGCCGGCCCATTTGAGAGTGGCTTGGCTCAGCTTGACCCATTTTGGTCAAGTCCATACTTAGCTGAGCCAAGCTGAGCCAAGCCGAGCTGTGGCAACACTACATATGAGTCATCGGGTCAGCAGATATAAGTAGGTTCAGCACTTGTACATTTATGAAAGGAAGTAAGTCAAAGGATATGAGTAAGAAAGTGTCCAGAATTGTAACAGAAAGGACATATAAACATGAATATCAAAAGATTGTAAGCTAAGGATTATACCTGGTCAAAGTAACTAATGATTGTAACTATGTTATAGCACATCCAAAGAGTGTAAGACAGCACATAAGGTGTGGCCAAGTCACATGCACAATCATGTTACATTCCAATAGTTGAAACAAAGGGAATGTACTTAGACAATAAGTACAAGGAAAGTAAAGAACAAAGGCATATCACAAGAAGGATATAACAAAAGGAAAGTCCTAATGCATACTACAATAATCAGTCCTTGTAATTGTTTTGTACACATGATGTCATAGATAACAAGTCTGAGATTGTAAAGATCATAATGATAATCTAATCTACATAAGTCCTGTATATCTAATCTAAAGCAGTCTATTATCTGCATAAGTCCTTTGAGCTACTAAGTGTGCACAGGTCACTTATCAACATGTTGAGACAATGGTAATGTCTGTAACCTGTTATATTGCATTACAACTTTCCAAAGGACTAGGTGATGCACCTCTTACTAGCCCTCTTCAGTCTCCAATTCCTTTAGAAGTTATCAGATGCCTTGTAATCACTCCCTACTAGTCAACATCCATACTAGTTCCATAAGGGCATTGCTGGTTGGCAGATTGCTAGTTATCCCCCAATAAATACCAACCCCATGCAGTGCAGCCAAGACTCACCAGACTCACTTGTTTTTTTTCATCATATGATTCCATGTCCTCATGGGTTACACCCAACTGCCCAATGTCAAAAACACCAGAGTAGACGATAGTGTCTTCTGGAAGCTCGCATAAGGTCTGATTTCGCAAGGATACTGCCCTCTTGTCATCATCTGTTATAAACACATGGCGCCAGTTGTCTCTTTTAAGGGGGTCTGGAAGGAGGTCCTTGATAAGAGTGAAGCCACTTTCATTCACGGTGTGCCGGTCGGAGATGGTCACCTGAATGGTAATGACGAACTCGTCGGTAATAACGATGGCGTCGGCGGTGGGGAAAGTTTTGGATATAGGCAACAAACATAATGGGGGTTTATCCCCTTTCACCCTCACCAAACCGCTCTTGATGTCGAAAAAAGTCGTCTGCTTCTCCCCGCATGCCGGAATTCCGAGGTCAGGCTGGCCAGTAGCGAAGCAGCGAATAGGGACCACGTCCAAACCAGCATATAACCAATTAAGAACGAATCCCTCGAACATCTTGCCCGCAGATACTCTGAACCCTGGTTGCGTCGATATCTTCTGGTAAAATTTGATTCGCTCTTGGGCCTCGGCCTCGGCGGCGGCATATGAGATAATCGCCTTGATATGATCTGTTGCCATCTCCGCAACTAGGATCCTTCTCCCCCCCCTTTCTTGGACCTCTGGTCGGATAGAAAAAAGGATGTGGGATACTTCTGTTGCGTTGAAATTTGTCACTGTGGGAGCGAGCTTGACAAACTTTTCCGCAGCACGCTTCACATTATGTGCATGATTGAATTCCTCAAAGGGGTCCCGTGCTAACTGCACACAGACGCGCGCAGATGGACCCCACTTTTCGTAATTACGTCGGAGATCACCGACATTGACACCGCATACCGTGCTGTAGGGAATATTTCAGCGAACAAGAAACACTTGTAGAAGGCGGACTAACCCGAGAGCTGCCATCTCCTCAATTGAAAAGTGGTTCATCACGAACTTAACTGCTCCACACTCCTTTGACCAATTTTTCCACCTGTCCTCTGATGGAGAGGTGGCCTGAATGATCAAAGCGTTTTTCTGCCTGGCAGCACCCAGAAAGGCGCTACAAGGGTGCTTGCCCTCGTTATTGGAGTCGGAAAGGGCCCGAGTACCCATTGGGAGGTGATGAGGGGCTGCCGTGAGGGGGTGTCTATAGACGCCGTCGTCTTGAAAGACAATGAAAAAACTAGGAAGTTGAAGAGCCACGGGTGTCTCTTCGCTTAACAGTCGAAACAGCAGGTAATAAAGAAAGAGTGATTTCCCTGGATTTGCTCTTAGAAAGCGATCATCTGATAATCGGCGAGGAGAGCCTACCGATTCCTGGTTGCCCAGTTACGATAATCCCAGCCCATTCATTCTTTATTGCGGTGTCATAATCAGACTCCTTCCAAGCCACCTCATATTCTGGCCGAACTAGAAGACCGTGTTTTCCAGGATAACCAATTTTCCACATTTCCAATGCGCCGATTTCTTTCCTCGGCACGTATTTCCAGATGGTTCCATCATCATCGGGTATCTCCTCCAGTATGACTTTGAGATCTTTTCCCCATAATTTATCGCACAGTGTCTCGGCAGCTCGCATCTCTGGTGGCGGGATGGCTGAGCGATTCACCTGATCAGATTAACTTCTAGGCTCACCTGGACCTTGATCAATATAAAGGTAAACATGAACATTCTTCGGGTCACACCAGCCAGAAGGCACTTCATCTTTGATACCTGCACCCGCCCACCCTGTAGTACGTGCGCTGCCCACCATCCGTTTGCGGAGGGTATCCTGTGGCTCCAGGGGGACCGGATAAACCTGTGGACAGTCAAGGTCATTGTTGGAATGGATATTTATTGAAGATCACTGACTAAAGAGCGGAGTGAAAGTTGGGAAAACTTAGCCTCATCTCTCAAGCCCAGATTCTCCCAAGGATTCTTCATCCGCCAGATGGCCTTCAGAAGGTCGCCAACGCAAGAAATTCTTCTCGATGGGACAGAACATAGTCCCGAAAGCAATGGTATGAAGACCTGGATCGGAGTCGACATGTGGTGGGAGTAGGAAGGTTTAGTCTCGACTCGAACTCGCGTGAACCCGTGAATAGGGGCCCATTTGGGCGTCGATCGCTCCGCCGCGCGTCATGCTCGATCCACGCTTGTCACGGCCCTCGATTCACACTCGGATTCACGTTTCCTGACGAGCGGGAGGCACGTAGGCCCACTCGACTTCGGTTCGCCGCGCAGGACTTTGGTCGCGACGCCTCGACGTCCGAAAACTGCTGAAAAAAAATTCTGACATGACGTCAAAAATACCGGTTCCGCCACCCTTTTGGTACAATGTGAGCGAGGCGCCCGCCGCGGCGGACACCTACTACGAGGCGTGACGACATTCAAAGTTACACGTTACACACCCGGCGTAATGTCGTCGATGTAATACCGCGAAATTTTCATCAAAATCTTCATGAAACAGCTCCTCTGGCAAAGAAAGCCCAGCTACCGTCATTTGGAAGCTTCACGCTGCTATCCCGATCATGATCGTTATCATAGTCACATTGGCTTCACCGATTAGCCCCGACCACGGTCCTAGTAGAACTACGCCGATTGCTCTTCCCCCGACAGTGAGTCCCCATCATCTATAAGGTTCATCATTCTCTGCCAACTCCACGCACGCGGACACTGTCGCCTTGATGCCTCGCACACAGTCCTGCGACATCAACTCAACTTCTTTAACTGAACTCAAAGTTTATTGGCACCGAGAGCATACCATGTCCTCAAGGCTGGAGGCGCACGTCACGTTTGTGATGACAGAATCTAGATTGGATACCTGCGCTTCATTTCCAGAAGAAGTTCATTTGCCTTCTCGAGCGGTGCTTCTTCCAGCTGCTACTCGTCACCGGGTCACTCAGCGCAGGGCCGTCCATTCTTACAATGAGCAGCAGCCCGCCCGTTGCTTCTTTCTTCCTCCTCTCCTCCTCTTCTTACTCCCTGTGGACTGATCAGGTCTCATGATTCGTAATTAATGCCGCTCAGGCTCTCATGGGAGTTGCGGCGAGGCGAAACAGCGCCGCGCCGCGCATCACATCGCGCCGCAGGAAAGGCAAGTAGTTCCGGGTCGAAGAAGGCCTCCTCGCTTGAGTCGAGGAGTCGAGAGATAAGAACGTCCTCTCGTAAACGGGGGCTAGCCTGTGGCCCATCCCCACTTTTCAGACACCCATGCCGCCTGCACGAGGACCCCCCGGCCTACCTTTGACCCACACTTTGTTGGATGAGGCTGTGATGTCTCTTCTTCGAAGCACGTCACGATCGCGTCATTTCCGGTAAGCTGCGCCGCCGCGAGATGAGGGGTGCCATCACCACCACCATCAGTTCGTGCCTATCCACTCCTCTCCTTAGCCAGGCGGGGTACCCTATCTTGCACACATCCGGGTCATTTCTTTCTGGTGCAACGTAATGACGTCTTTCCAAGGCATATCACTCCCACCTCACTGATGCCTCGTGCCTGCCCCACCTACCCGCCAAAGGAACTTTGAACGAGATACGTCCCTGTATTTTGTGATGTGATGGTGGGGACGGTGGTGAAGATAAGCCGTAGCGCTGGGGCCAGCCAAAAGCTAGGCCCATAGAGACTGATAAGGTGGCAGGTGTAACCTGGTCGAGCGCTCCGACTTGCACCTCGATGTTCTGGGTGGATAAGCAGTCCGATATGCAGCTGCGGAATTGGTGAGCGCGTGTTATCTCGCAAGAAGGGGCCTTCTTTCACGTTGGGTGACCCCACATACCCCAGCCCGAGTGAATTGCTCTCCGCCAAATACCCGTCCTTTTTGCAAAGGACATAGAAGTACAATTGGTCTACGTTTGCACGTTTCTTCGTGCCACCGCCACCTCTGCCACGGCTTCTGCTCTCCGACCAAGTTTCCGACTGCTAGGTGTAGAGAAAATGGTATACTGTAGTAGTAGATCATTTCGCGTAATATATTCGACTGACCTGCGCTGTGCTCTCGACTGTACGGAAATCCCTCGCATCGCCATTAAGGGTGCACCGGTTTCCGGGAAATGTCGAATTTCATTTCTTTGTATTCGAGGACGGCATTTGTGCGCAAGCTCAGACCCAGTTTTGGCGTTGGCCACCACGACTGACGGACACCGGCCTTCCACGTGATAGACGCCACACCGCCGCATATGATCGTGGGAATACTTGGCTCATTGCCCGCTCCTCGAGCCAACACGAGGCGGAAACGAGGCTAAGAGTCCCACCCTTTGAACAGAGCACAGTTTTTGAACAACCAGCATGTTCTGTTTGACTTAATCCCCCCCCTCGTCTGCCGAATCCGTGAGGCTCATCCTGCGCGACCGACTTGGTGGGCCTATCGCCCGACCTCGTCACTTACTCACCCCTGGTCGGTCGTGCCTTAATTTAATGCCCCCCAGGGATAGCATCCGAGACGCTGAACAACACTTCTGGTCCTTCGCATTATGTCCATGAAAAGAAAGCAATTCTAGTGGTTCACTGCGGAGCGGAATGTTGAAGGAACGGCCAAGTGAGCCCCGGAGCTCCTGGACTTGTCAGTCATTTATCCATGTTTCGTTGCTGGAGTGATTCATCGCCCAGTATTCGTGATGCGGTATGAATCATGATCACCTCATATTTCTCGCCCCGGACTTATTGCGATACAGGAATGCCTTTCTCGTTAGCGAGGAGACTAAGCTGTGTCCTACGCAGCTACTGAGGATGCCGATGCAGAGAGATAAGCCATGAGGAGCTCTCCCCAGAACCGTCTTCTTGCAATGGTCTTCTTGCAATGGTCTTTTGCCGAGTTGGACATTTTGATCCCTTCGATATGGACCCTATGACCGGACTTGCCTTATTCGTGTGTGCTCATGCGTCCTTTAATGGTCACTGGCAATTATACCCGATCCGTCGAGGCAACTTCAGGGCTTCGGCGCACTATTGCCTTAGAATGGATGCCCGAGGCAGTCTTCTATACTTAGTGCGACGAAGGTGAAGGCGGCGAATTGGGTGGCTCACGGGTACAACCTGGACCGGGATCTGTCGATCAATTACTAGCACCCCAGTGCGTGGTAGCGCGAGGAGATTCAACGGAAGTCGTGGTGGACAAGCCAGAGGGTGTGAAGAAGAAAACTGTGTCGGGGTCCTCATTTTCGCTGTGTGCCTGGGTGTGAGCTATTCCCTTGCCTTAATGAGTACGCTGACGGAGGCGGGTTCCCATCCATCGTGATCCCGTCAGGCGGGGTTCTCAACGATTCTACCAGCTGCGCCGTGACAGTCACGGTAGTATTGTCGCGCACCTTGACTGGGTGAGCTCAAGGGTGAGCCCTTCAAAACAAAACGTTCTTAAAACTAATGGCGGTGACTTAAGGCTGGACAATCTGTCAGTCAATTGTGAGGAAACAGACAACAGAAAATACAAAAGTGTTGTCATGGTTCGGCTAGGGCTCACCAATTTGGGTTACGGCGGCGGGCTATGAATGTTCACACGCCACCTTCTTGGTTGTTGTCTCAGACGACAAGCCCGGGCCTGGCGCCTGAGACGACTCGGACTCCTTCCTCTGCTCTTCACAGCCATCGCCAGCAGTCCCCCCTCCAACGCTGATTCCCTTCTTTGTATTGTTCTGTTCCATAGCCCCAGCGCATCATCCCTTACATTGTACCTTATGCCTTAGCCGCCACTTCTCTCTTATAAGAGTTCTCCTTTTCCTCAGCTTCAAGATCCTCTTTTCGCAACCCGTCTTCGTTGTTTGTCCCTAGGCGGTCAATTCTCAACGCGATACCCTTTTCATTTCACAATTGAGTTGTTGGTTCCCTTCCCCAATTTCCCCAAGGATCACGCGCAATGTCCCACGCTGCCGCCCACGAAGACGGGTATCAGCATCATCACAATCTACATCACCCTAACCATCGACACGCCGTTCCCCTTCGTCCAATTCTACATCGTCGCACGACGGCTTCACATCCAGGGAGACAACAACCTCAGGGTCACCCCCAGAGTGCGCCTCATTAACCCCGCGTCGTCGTAGTCCTGCTGCTTATATCATCTCCCACTCGTCACTCAGCTCGCGTCCGATTACCCATGAGGAGGAACTCCGACGCCCCACGGCGCAGCGAAGACCGATATGCCAGCGTGATTGCCGCGGTCTCTCAAGCAAGAGACTTGATACGTCGGTACGAGCGGGAAGACGAGAGTGACGCTCAACCACCCGCACGCCGGCCGCGCTTCCGGACCTTCGGGATCGGCACAACAACCAGCGAGGGAAACGCGATCAATCTTGATCCTCACTTTGAGTCCACTCATTCGCCGCAGCCACGTCACGTTCCAGGAACTCCTCACCCACACCATTTGGACCCATACGGTAATTCCCAAGTTGAACCACAACGACCACCAGCACCACCGAGCAGCTTTCAATCCGCTACTGCCCCTCAAGTCCCATCAGTTTTTCCCGCGACAACGCCCCCGCCGCCTGTATCGATCCCTCATCAAAATATGTCCGCTTATATGGGCCCTCCGACCGCTGGCCAATTCTATCAGCAGCCACAGCGGACTTCTCCTTTCGTCCTTCCCACACCCCTTGTGCCCGTTCCGGGGCTCTTCGCAACGCCTATGACCACGTCATTGACGTTGCCCTCATCCTGGGCGCCCAACACGCCACAGATGTCAAGCCCTTACGTACCTTCTCCGGCCACGTCGTGGCACCACCTGCAGCCCGCAACCCCCGCATCGGGGACGATTGCATGGCAGCCGTACCCATATCATCAACCCGGAACTTTACCGGCTACCGCATTCTGGTCTACGCCGGCACTGGTGGCCCCGAGCATTCCGCCGACACCACTGACACCTGGTCAACCGCTAGCGATGTCCGGTGGCCTTCCACTTCAGGGCACGCAGCCATCATGGGCTCCCGTCGAGTCGTGGCCACCGCAACAGCAATCGCTTCCTGTACACCTCTCGCCGTGGCTCGCACCGAACCCCGTTAACACCGATCGACCACACGTCGTCTGGGACGTCTCGGAGGCGCCGTCAAAGGCTCAACGTATCTCTGGGAAGGACATCTTCGTCAGCATGCATGAAGCCTTCTCGTCGGATGCGACTGCAGTTTTCCCTGAGGCAGACGAGATCGTCGTCGTGTGTGACACCGGCCTCGCACAGGACATGTGGCCGCCCATCAGGATCAGGAAGGAAAAAATTACGTCCGGAGACGTCTTCTGGGCAATCTACGAGTACTTCCAGCAGCCGATGACGCGCGATGAAGTCGAGCACATCAAGACGCGCTCGGAAGATGGTTACCGCAGGCTGCTCGAGTCTTGCTACCGCCGGTGCGCACGCACAGCCCGGGTTGGCGGACATTACCCGGAGACAGGGCGTCAGGCGTGTGGACTGTCTCGAAGACCGCACTGCCTGGTGGGGGCTGTGGCCCGTGTTGGCTGTGGACGGGACCTGGAGCCTACACCTCAGCCTTATGGAGTCCCATCGCGCGTGATGGTCATGATAGAATTTCCTTTAAGCTCCAAGTTACCCTCATATTTGCATGCAGATCGTTAAAAGCACAAAATCAAACCACTGTACTCGTCCACGGTTGATCTCCCTCAGATCGTTCATAGATAGATATGTAAGGTACCACCTCTGCCCTGCCTTTCATGCTTTTGGTTTACCTTTCGGTGTTCAATGGTTATTGGATTATGTATGCGTTACAATTACAATACTTCACATGTATTTTATGCAAGTTGGCCGTAATCTAGAAGGGGCACAATAAGGACGTCCGTCGCTTTCTCAGTAATCGGTGGCGTGATCGCCATTCCCTGCAACCACAGCAACCAACAACGCAAGGAACTGTCAGTCTTTGCAACCAGTTGTCCTCCTATCGAAACGGAAATTGTCCCACGGAAGGGCGTTGGTTTATTGTTGCTACTGAGTACCATACCAGGACAGCGTAAGACTTGGTGTAAGATATATTTTATTTTTTGATAACCGCTGGGGCTCGTGCAGTGGCGTTCTGAGCCGGGGGCAAGGGGTTCTTTGTCTTGATTTCCGTCCCCTTCCCCCTTGACCACGACCACTACCACGGCTACTCCCCCGTCCGTGCGCCCCTCTCCGTCACTCAGACCTGCGTAGACGTCAAAATCGCGCGCATACATTACCATCAGGCTTTCAAGGAAGCGATGCGGACCTCATTGGTTCGGCCCCATTGGAGGTGGTATATTACTACAGCCTGCCCAAACTATAAGCGCGGTGGGGCACGAACAGGAGTTGCACTGACTAGTAGCTACAGGGGCGTCGGATTTTCTCTCGGCTGCGTAAGTCATGCTCATTTACTCGAGATCTTCACGTCTACTCCTCGTCGAGAAGAGAGGGGTGCAATTCAGTTTTCTATTGGGCTCGTGACTCGGGGCTTTCTCTTATCTGTTACGCGACTTGCGAGGTATGCGCCTTGCATTGGCGTGCCATTCACTCTAAACAGTTTGACCGTCCTGCGGAGAAAGACGCGTATCAAATAACACACCCGCCCCATTTGCGGTGACACTCGGCGCTCCTCGCTCTCCTTTTTGTCCTTTGGGATTCCCTTTAGAGCGCGGCAATGTCGACGTTCGAAACATTGATGGGGGTAGGTCCAGGGTGTTTATTGCTTCATTGCTCCGATTTTCGATTGTCACGAGACAACCTGCCAGTTGTCTCGTCTCGTGACAAGACAACGCAAAGCGCGATCAGGTCGTTCAATTCAACTATTTCGATCTGCTCGCGAGTAGCGAAGCGTGTTCATTGAATCCAATCACTGTCCATTACCTCTTCGACCACGCACTCAGGTTCTCTCCGCTCGGCTACCGTGGTCCCCTCCTTTCTGGACGCCTCCTTTGTGCTTTATTGCACGCGAGTTAGGCTTGTGATTTTACGCACTTGATCTCAGCTCAGATTCGCGCTCTGCTGTTTAGCCTATAAGTTTGCCTCGTTGACCCCAGCCTTCTTACTCGCCTTTAGAGGCTTAACCCCCGCTCGCTAGATCTCAGATCTCATTTCTATGTGGTCAGGTTGAGGCTTCGGAGGACACAGCTTGTGAAAGAAGGCGGCAGATTACTACCTAGTGTGCTTTCCTCTCCCCCTATTCATTTCAGCGATCATAATAGTTTAATCACTTCGCTTTACGGGAAGCGTGACAGTTTGTAGGGAATTTTCTGCAATTTTTTTTTTTTCGCTTCCGCGCTGTGATACGATACATTCGATGGTTCTTGACGCAGGCTTCTAATGTGTCTGATGTGTTCGGTGACGATGTCTGGGCTGGCCCAGTTCTTGACAGATCGCTGTCATTGCTTCTCCAGGGCCTCGTGTGTGCCTTCTTGTTGACGGTGGCCATCACACGTTCTCTGATGCAATCCTCGTCCTTCCTGGTAGTTTCACTTCCCACTTGGTGTAATGCCGCCTCGGAGTCATCTTGTTGTCTTTGGGAGCGCGACTTTGGTGCCCTGACCCACAGATCGCTCCGCCTTTTATCTTGACGCCGGATTCGCACCGGTTCCCGATGTTCTCGCTATAGTGCCAGCACCCCTCCTCGATGTTGTGCTCGCCTTCACAGCTTCCGTGGGAAGGTCCAACCCAATATCGTATAGTTATCTTCGATAATGGTTATGTTCCGTCGATGATCCGCAACCATACTTTCTTATTTTCCTTGGTGGGCGGGTGTTCATACAGCTGGTATAGTTGTTGTTAGTATTTGTGGTCACTGTACGACTGAGAATTGTTCTATCCGAGCACTTCGCAGCCTTTGACGATGGGCCAATCCTGGACCTGCAAAGGGCTTGCCATCCGCAATTCGTCTTCGTCCTCATGTATTTCATATCTTGATTGTGCGCAGGCGAGGTTCTCGAGTCGGTCCACCCCTTGCACACAAGGCTCGCTTTCCAGGGCTTATTGGTTTTGACGGTAATGAGGCTACGTACCCGTCTATCGCGCATCAGAAGCTATGTTTACCCCTCACGCCCCTATTCTTACTATTGATGACAGGGAAGCCACTCCTTCCCGTCTACGTCAATTTTAGCAACAGTACTTCCTGCTGGCGACGAGTGGTGTCGATGTACACGCCGCCGAGCCAAGCTAGTGATGCAAAAGACTTGGAACGGGGGTCCCTTACGGCTTGCCACAGAGTGTCAAACATTTTCCATCTATTTTCTCTGCGCTTATTCACCATCAACAGTCGTAATTTGACTCATCCTAGGCGGGGACTTGACTAGAAATGGCCAGAAGGCGGCCTGGAAGGCGGAGAGCGGCGGTGGCAGGGGCCACGGATTATCTAATAGTACGCCAACCGGTAAACACGAGCCACGCGCTCAACACGTTACAGACACGCGTTCCTGTTCCAAGTCTTCGAAGGAAAGCCCTCATATTCATCCACTTCCTTTTGGTCAAACACGCTTAAATATCTTACCTCAACGTTACTGCATACCCTTGTCTTCTCCCGCAATCTGTTTCATTCAATTTCCTTGTAAGGAGCGAGGATGTTTCCCAAGCGCGGGCTTCCCGGACTCATCACTAAGCGTTCCAGATCCCGGACCTCACGCCTCGTTGCTGCACAATTTTAGAGTGCCATTCGAGTGCCATTCGCCATTTGGCGAACAACTTACCGCTTCTCAGCTGCCTTAATCGCTTTGAGGCACGACCGGCTATCCGGCCGTTGGCCATCTGTAGAACCCTTCATTTTTTTCCCTTCCGCTTACGACATCGACCTTAGCCTGGAGCCCAGAACCTGACTACGCCCTTCCTCATCAAGTCGTGTTGTGATAATAATGGCTGTGGTCTCGTTTTAGTTTATAAGACCAGGTGGATCACCTTCTACGACGTCACGGCGGCCCAACACTCCCTACTACTAGTCTCCCTCTCTAGTTTCTGCTCACGCCCGTACGCTGTTCCGTACTTTGACGACATCTTCACGAACTTCGGTAGAAACGACCTCTCAGCTTCCTCGCCTCCTCCAGCTCTGTTCTCAGCATCTTCTCTTTTTGTTGTAATGGCCGCATACTTTCGTAGCCTCTTTGGTGGTCAGACTCCCGGGCACGGAAAGGCCAAGTCACATCGGCGGACAGAGTCAAATCCAACCCCAGCACCTCACTACGTCTACGCAGCTCCTCAAGGGAACATGCCCACATCCGTCTCAGGGACATCACTAAGTAAGGCCCAGCGTGCCAACAGCTACAATACAACTCCCGCGATAGTGCCATCACCTCTCCGTTATCCGACCTATGACTCTCGTGCGTCACATGAAGGCAGCCGCCCAGTTATCAGTCAGTCCGCGAGTTATAAGCCACCTCCTGACGCGCATGGTCCGTACCCTTGACCCACACTTATCGTATCATCTGAAACTTACTTACGGCCCGGAAGCAGGGCGCTTCCCTCAATTCCCGCAGGGTGGCTACGTAACGCCTGGGAGCTCGCGATCAAACTCTAGCTCTTCGCTGTATCCCGGCCCAGTGTATGGAACAGCTATCGTCCCATCTCCATTGGTCCCCAGTCTCCCTCGCTCCAAGACCCCTGATAGCCGTCCCAGCACGGGACAGAGCAACGCCCATCCATGGCAAGCTGGTGTCAGTACGAGCGCAAGCGGATCTTCTACGTGTATGTCCCCGTCTTCAACCCTCGCTTGCTAGCCCGAGCTCACCTTGTTTACGCATCTGCAGACGGCCCCGAGCCATCCCCCACGAGGTCACAAGCCCGTGCACCCCGCTTTCACATGCACCCACTGTTATCGTACACACGTCTGCACCATGCCCCCATCTCTTACGATATAGCCTTCACCCCGTCCGCGCGGACAGTCGTGGATCGGACTGTACACGCACCCGTGCCGGCGGTGACGCTCGCGCAGCCCGCAACGGAGCCACCCATTCCAGCGAGCTCGCGGCTCGTCCTGCGTTCGCCCAAGCTGCCATGGACCGTTGCCGTCGGGCCGATCGGTTCACCTCCGAGCTTCTCCATCGGCAAAAGCGGCCGCCAGCGCAAGGCGACGACCTCGGCGGCGCTGACTAACCTCGATGTACTATACGCGGTGCACACGACGCTCATGACCCGTGTGACCCCCGAGGAGTGGGCCGCGCTTGGCGAGGGCTCCCGTGCACAGCGTCGCGTCGCCGAGGCGTACAAGCAGCGCTGCACTCGCATGGGCGGCGGTTGGGAGGGCGGGATCCGCCGAGTGGACTGGCTCGGTTCCAAAACGCATCTTGTCGGTGTCGAGATCGACAAGAGCAACGAAGCGGGCGAGAACGTCGGCAGGCTCGTGTTTGGCAGGGCTTGACAATCGACCCTTCTCCCCATCCTGACCGGCCTTACCCCTTCACCCCTTCTTATTCCTCACCTCTATGGGGATTCTGCTGTGCAGTAATCTCCTCGAGCCCAAACGACCTTCTCTCGCTTATTCCGGTTCCCAGGTCCCTTTTTTTTTCATTCATCATATCTTGGTTCTCGACGCGGGTTCGCATATTTTCATACTATTATGGACAGGACAGTCATTCCCCCACATATTTTTGGATTCTGCACTTCAACCCCTCATCTGTACTATTTGACAACACACGTTTCGCCTCTCCTTTCTTTTCCATGCTGTTTTCACACCTCGGGTCTGCTTGTTCGCTGTATAGTAAGAGTCGTTGATGTTATGTCGTACTATGCGCAATATATGCAAGATCATGATAAATCTTTCGGCTCACTTGCTCCCGGTGTTTCCAATTGTCAGAGACGAACCGATATGGGCCTGACAAACGCTGTCACTGTCGAGCCCATACTACGGCCGCCGATCGGGGTCGCTCCACAAGTCCTCAGAAATGTTACGAATAAACCACCGCAGCTGTCTCACATGTGGGCCTCACCAGCGTTGGCGGGCGGCCAGGTATCAAATACCAATTCATTTCGTTTCATTTCAATATTTGTTATGTTAAATTGGGTTGCGACAAACGAGCCCTAAAATGCTGTAAGTGCGAGCGCGAGCGCGAGATCTGTTTGTCTACCCTCGAACGTGGCCTGGGAGGGGAAAGGGTTTTATGAAACTGATTATCTCATACCAAGCTGCTATCGGAGCTTGCGACGCAACATCATTGCAGTTATCGTATATACTTTGCCATGCTGCGGCGCTTTCTTCCGTTTATTGCCGCCCTTGATCTGCGGAGGGCACGATATTCTAGGTGCTGACGTGCCCAGAACTTTGTCTGGTTTCGTAATTGTGTATTACTGGTTCCCCCAATTGCGTGCAAGTCCAACCGAGGTAAGCACTATACGACGGTTGGAAGTTGTCGGGGTTCAGGTGGTGCCGTCGTGTCGCGATCTATCACGCAAAGAAGAGTAGGCACCAAGCTGCGGTACAATATCTATACTTACTCCTTCCGTAACTCGGCAGTACGTCTTTTCGTTATTCCGCACCTAGACCCAGCATCGGCCAACGTACGTACGGTATATTTGCCGAGATATCCCTCCTGTCACAGAGAAGTGGTCGATGACGCGTGGCCGCGTGCCAGTGGTGTGCCCCCAGTGGCGACTGACGACTCGTCTCAGAGCATGGCGGTGATAGTGGGCACCGACTTTCGCATGTGCGAAGCGTTTTGGTAAGTTAGTCGGCTAGACAGGGTTATGTGTAATCCTTGACATGCTTCCAGAGCAAGAGCCACCCGGCTGGAGAGAGAGCGTGGGCGTTTCGTAATTGATAAGAGGTTGTATACTCCAGCGCAGCGAATGCTCACCTGGCTTTCCTACCCACTGTAAATGACCCTCCATCCTATCCCAACATACTGGAACAGTAGTTTGAAGAGGCAGGAACGGGGTTGAGCACGACTCGGAACCTCGGTCATAAAGCCCGGTCATATCAGGAACCTGACCGTTATTGGTTCCCGTGCTTCGGCTCTTTGCACGTGATGGTCGGCTTGTGTGCTCTGGTCTTCCGTACAGTATCGACGTGGCAAGCCTCCCAGTCAGTATCTCTACGCTGAAAGCACTCTATAATGGCACCGACAATGAATGGGATGTTCTCAAAGAAAAAATGCGATCAACGACCCGAGCTATGAAAAAAACAATGGACCCGTGCAGAAACAAAAATAGTTCGTAAGTCTCCCCATTCAAGGTTCATTTTTTATGAGCTAAAAAAAAGGGTGTAGCATCCAGCCCCCCATAAACAAGTTTATTGAAATCTTCTCACTGGCGAAGCTTGATGTTCTTGATGCTGTCGACGTCATTATCTTAGCGGGTTTTCGTTTAGCCAACCGAGACGAACTCTTTCAGCTGCCCCACGATGGCGCCCCTCAGCCCCAGTAAAATTGGGGTTACAGCAATTTTATCTAAGCGCTACCAGCAGCAATCCGCTCGGTGACACGACTAAGGGTGTCTCGTCGCAGTGAGCGGAGTCTGAGGGTGCCATTTCCTCCTTTTCATGACATTCACTTTCTGACGTGGTTGTGCAAGGTAGAGCGAATGCCATAGGAGGACGAATTTGGCGAGGGTGTGACCGAGGGTGGTTCGCTCGTTAAACCCGAGGAGAAAAGAAAGAAGGATTCCCTGCGCTTACACGGCAAACCTTACGGAGTTGATGCTAGGCTCTCCAGTGAGATTGAACGTACTGTAGGATGTGTGAAGATGCCAGCTGCCACTATGGCGGGGACTTCTGCCAGTGCGAACGCAACACAGGATGCGGTAATGGGCTTACAGAACGACGTCGTGGTGTGGTGTCCTCGGGATGGTGACCATAGTTCCGTGCTGCAATGCATAGACCGTCGACCCAATATATGAGTACAACATACATATTTCAGGCTCTACTGATAGGTGCCAGATTCCCTGCATCGTCCTCAGCACGCTCCTTGGGTCTTTGTTGAATTCTCTTGCTCTTGTTGCCCCATCGCCGCATCTGTGCCCCCAGTCTCACGCCTTGAAACCTTGAAGTCATCTCGTGTCAAGGGAGATGTGATGCAAATACAACCTATCCAATAACTCATACGATTTATTTACTCGACGATCCGCAGATCAACGAATCCAAGCTGGGTCATACCAGGATCTGCTGTATTGCACCAAACCAGCCGCATCGACGTACACAGACTTTGCTTGTTCCTACTGCGAAAAACCTCTCATCCCTCCGTGCATGAGACACTCTCCGCACCTGCATTGATAGATGGTACGATCACAACAGAGCCTGAGGCTCTGAACGTCCGTATGGAGTATCACTGAGATGCGGGGCGCGCAGCGAGTACAACTTGGTAGTTGCAACACAAATGGCACAGCTGATGACATCTATCGCGTTTCCCGCTTCGATTCCTCCTCGAGCAATTCTGCTCTAACTACAAGAAACCGGGGCACAAAACAGAATTTTGGATATCACCAAGCCGAACCCTGACTGGTCAACCAACGCACGATGCCATCACTCACTAAGAAGTAGCGTATAGCGCTTTTTGTTCTCGCGCATACGACACCCCTCGCACCCATGCCGACGCACTTCTGTCATCAAAGTCAAGGATAACGGCACACCTGTGATTGGCTATCCGTTAGAAGCAAAATGACTCATACTCGTCACACTCCAGTACCAACCTGGCCGTTCTACCGTCCTACATCGGCTCAGGCGCTACGGCGCATATCAGTTGGGTAGAATCAAACTTCACCTCTCTTCGAGGGCTCGAGGCGCGTAGGATACTTGGGAGGGGGGCTCATCGGTGTCTGCCGTGGGGACCGGCATCGTTGAACTCTTTCTCCCAGATAGCCACGTGTGACGACGGTTGCAAGGCGTCCTGCATGCTCCGGAGGCTGATTTCTGCCTCATTTCCATTGGCCAGCTCACTGAACTTGGTTGCACTGCGATCTTCGGACATGGGCAGGTTCTCCTCACCAACCGAGACGGACGCATCGGCGCAGGAGGCAAAGTGTTCGACGTGTTACGCAACAACGTCGCTGCAGGCATGACCATTTGACATGTCGCTGTTCCAAAGGTGACAGACCCAAATTCCCGCACCTGCTAATGAGCCCGCGACTACTAGAATAGAGCAGGTTACATTAACCCTTCTACCGCATTTCGTCGTGTTACCTTCTAATCATCGACCGCTGTTCGGACTACCGTTAGATGCGTCTGCTATGTCAAAATCCCATGCATAGAACGCACTGGTACTCGAGTGGTTGCGTGCGGTCGAAGCGCACTCCAGGGAATGACTACGCTACTTCACGGAGTCACGCTAGATTGAGATCGAGAAGTGGAGCAAGGCGTTATCTACCGATTACTGCCCCACATTCCCCCGTGCAAAACGGCCGCAACGAGAAGTTACGTGGGACAGAACCAGAGAAAGGTACGAACGATGCGTCTCGCATGCGATGCATATAAATGAGTATGGCGCGAATTTTGTGTCGTACCGTGAGGAGGATCATAACTTGGCGTTATTTTGCCTGGACTGTTTGGCTCTTGTTTACGACAAGGAATGCATAAACAACCATACTATAATTACTCGTATTCTAGTTAACGACCCCCCAGTTCGCCCGTTATCGCGTACTGAGGGTATATTTAGGAAACGAAATTTTGCCCATTACACCTTCATCTGACTACGCCGACTGCCTCAAGAACGCTCAGCGGGTGCACTCCATACGAGATGCGGTACGGCAGCCGTTGCTTTCGTTGTCGCATTTGCATGAGATAGGCCGCCATGCGTATTATGTCTTCATCAGTGGCAAAAACTCTAAGATTGCAGCACGTTCTGCAGAATGCGCGCCGATCGGCTACACGTCAAACTTCACGGCTTGCATGAGAATGCGGATACGGAGTGTGCTCATCCACGTCGCTTTCGTCATTGGATGATAGGTCGCGTCGCATTCTCGGTCTCGGAACAGTCGTTGTTGCCCTGAGTTGTGCGGACCAACAGCCACGGACAGACAGCGTCGCCACGCCGCCAGTCCCGGCAGTGTAGGACCCAATGCCCGAGTTAAACGGTACGGTAATTGATCGAGAGCATGCCAACGCCACCCCCAGGGAAGAGGTTAATGACGGCCTGAATCATGAAAAGGTGATCGCCCCGCGCACTCGATCAGGTTTGAGCCGCAAGCGCAGGACGCAAACGCTCAGAAACGCCCTAATCAATCGTAGATGCGATGTGAGATGTGCCAGACACTTCTGAGCCGCAAATTGCTCTACCGAAAGACGTTGACGACCCACCGACACGTAGCCCGAAGCCATGTCGTCGGATGGTGGAGAAGCGGCTAGATGGCGCTTAGTCCGAACTCTCCAGCGCGCGGCAAATGCGTATTTGAGGTGGCTCTGCGCTCCACAATCCCTGTCAACTAGAAGACATTGCGGGGGAAGTTCATTGTCGGCTGAAGCGCGACGGGCACGGACAGCCCTTGTGGCACGTTTGTGTGATAGGTAGTCAAGGGGTCCTAGCAGATATGGGGGAGAGACCTTTCCAAGACCACTTCCCCTACCATGCGTTCTGAGTCAATGCGATTTGTCCCCATAGCGCTATTTCAATGACTGGCACATCAGGCAATGTGCTGTGAAGACCACATTCCTGAATGACATCCTGTCGGAGGAAATCTAAAACATGGAGTGACCCCCTGGCTCTGATGACCTATTCACGGTGTGGGTATAGCATCAGGAAAATGGAACGTTACTGGTGGTACTAGCCAAGGCTGGCATCCCTCAATTTTAGCAGGCGCCCCTAGTAACAACAGGTCATGACAGGTCATTTCCACTTTGCTGATGGCCTAGTAGTTTACCATGTCAAGTAGTTGATTAATAAGGTGTTGTTATTGCTCTGGTGTGGGCAGGGGTGATGTTGTTCGAGGACGTAGGATTCTGTCCATCCTGTCCCGTCCTAGCCGTGGAAATTATGCACCGCGGTGACGGCAGCGGTTGGAGGAGTGACGGTGGGAGGGACTCGAAGTCCCTATTGTCCTCTGCCATTGTGAAAGATCAAAGTCTGACTCGGTTGCATGAATATTATGTCTAAGTTGGTTTTCTTCACCTCTCTTTCATTGAATGACCGATCCCCGGTCCCAGCGAGTAGATCATCTTGATGCATTGCGTGAGGCTCTCTTCGGCGAATGCCTCATTGCCAGTGATTGGCGTTCCCCTGTCGACTATCAATCTATGCCAGCCCGGTTTAGGATGTCGAGGACACTCAGGGAAACATTCGAAGACAGAGCTGGGAACCAAGTATGTTATGGAAGTATGAGATCTCGATGTGTGTTATGAAGAGTGAAAAGATGATGGGAGAAAGAGGGAGAAAGAGGAAAGACATGGGTGGTGACCGGAGGGCGCATTTAGTCACCTTATATCTAGCTTGACGTAGGTTTGGTATGCATCTGCTCGAGTCTTAATCGAGGTGAATCTTGAGGTTAGATGACGTTGTGTGTGTTACAGTAAGTGACGTAGAGTACTTGCAGATCACTGCAAGATCGTTTGGTCTTCATCGATTCGCTTCAGGGGCCCCGTGGACAGGTGAGACCCTGGTCCTCGATTGAGAAGTACTTCACGCTTCTACTCGCTTTCTGTTTCGCGCTTGTAATACTTTACCCATTTTCCGACATGCCTGTTAGAGTACAACATAATAGACCGCGCCATGCAGGATATTCCACCAGCGAGCCAAGGAGCGACCCGCAAAGACTGCAGCCGAGCAAAGCTCGAGATGGTGCCGAGGTGTGCTTATTAACTTACTGTAAGCCTTGCTGTAAGCAGATTATGATAGGGAGACCCTCTTCTGTTTCACACACGGTTCGGAAAAGCACCGTTTACCGTAGACTTAATGAATTTCGTAATTGGCTTGATGACTAGAATACTAGCCATCAATCACACATGCTCCAACAAAGCAGGGCGTGTACGACATCGGACCCTGCTTTACAATCCCTTCTGCCCCTCTAGCTTTTCCAGGCCTCGGGATTGGTGAGCTGCTATGGCATCGCGGGTTCGCCGCGGACAATATGGTTCGTATTTAGTACAGTCATGGTCAAGGTGATGTTTGGGCCCGGATCAAGAAGACCGGCCCACCCGCTTATGACTACCTCCATTAGGGAGTTTCGGGGGCAGCGCGGACACTTTCCAAGTTCAGTAGCTTTCACCGGCGACTTTCACCGGCGATATCAGCCATATCAAGGGCGTCGCGCGAGCGCCGTTACTGTAAACGGTCACCGGTCCCAGTGAGGTTCGGGAAGAGCCCAGACCCATCGCGTTCCGGACCCCGAGGCGATAAATGTTGATCACTTTCGCTGTCATGGACCCGTCCGGAACCCTGTCAAGAATCCCGGCATGCATGGATGATGTACTGTATTAGTGCTTGAAGGGGTATAGGGCCATCGCTATCGCCGGCGCTGGCTGTCTTTACTTGAACGACTATTAATAACCCTGCGATGGCAGCCGCCCGTGGTTCGCAATCCTCCCAGTCACCCCCCCACTATTCTCTAAATAACACTGAGTGTACAGTCTCCGTGGTGTGGTTTGTATGATTACCTTAATCAAAAACCTTCTCTCCCGCTGCTTTTGCTGGCCATTTGGTATGACTAGCAAGAGCGGAACTATACGCCTCCCCGATGATGAAGAGGACAAGAGTGAGGGCGCAACGTCGAGGCGACGAGCGCTTCTTGTCGGTATCTCCTACAGAGGAGCCCAGAAGTGGTCAACCCTGGATGGTCCTCACGACGATGTAGATCGCTTTCGGAAACTCCTCACCGGTACGTGGTCATACACCTCGTTCAGACCCTTCCCTTCGACAACCGTCCTCATTCCAGAGACCTATGAATATCGCCCTGAAGACATCACTATACTGAAAGACGATCCCAACCTCCCAGACCTCTCCCACCCTACTCGCGTTAACATGGTGAGTGGCAACAAGTTACAATAGGTGGATGATTCTCATTATGACACAACATAGCTTCGTGAGTTGGAGCGACTGGTTTCTGATGCCGTGCCAGGCGACTCCTTCGTTTTCCTTTGTGAGGCTACATCTTCTTGACACTTTCTAGCGCCTGACCTTCCGACGTAGATTCGGGTCATTCTGACCAGAGGTTAGCCATCGAGGATTCCGAAGAGGAGGACAACCAGGACGAAAGTGCGTTCTTTTCGCTACCGAGAAACGCTTTCCCTGATGTATGACCCCATAAGTGATCATCACAAGCGACGAGCAGTTCATCCTCGATAATGTCAGATCCCGCTTTAATCAACGCAGGAGTCGTTGCACGTTCGCTGACACACGGACAGGAGCTAAACGATATCCTTATTCCCCTTCCGATCGGCTGCTCTCTCCTGGTGTGTAGTTCATTCCCTGCCACCCTATCTCACATCTTAATTATTGCTCAGGCCATTCTCGACACCTGCCATTCCGGAACCCTTCTCGACCTTCCTCATCACCATTGCAATAGTGTTTACGTGCCATGGCAGTCCAAGGGCACGCGTCGTACGCTAACCATGCAGAATAACAACGGTTTGCATTCGCATAGCACCCTTGTATGATGGGCTGACGTCTACTTAGTGCGCCGCCAGGCGACGGACTTTACCAAGTCGAGATCCCCCGGCCAACCATTTCCATTGATTGCCACAATTATGGACTCGCAGGAACCAAGTGATCGGTCGGCGCGTCCGCCCTCACGAATCGATGATGGGGCTAGCGAAGGTCGTTCGGTGGACCAGCGTGAATCGTCTCCTGCAGCGCAATCACGCGAGACTCGGCGGCCACGGGAGCGCTCGCTGTTCCCGTCACAACCTCGAAGCGCTTCTCCAGAGTCTATTTATGTATGTAGTGGTTGGTGCGACAGCGACAACAATCCATATCCGTCTGTGGTGAGTCTTGCTTTTCGTGTGTCTTGTAAACGGGTGGTAGTCTCATTTCATTCGGTAGATCTCTCTATCTGCCTGCTCGGACTTGCAGCGCGCATGGGAGGGCCCAAACGGCTCACTCACCACGGTCGTGTGCAATTACCTAAGTTCGTGCATTCAACAAGCGGTTGTTTAACTTTGATCCGACATGTCCATCAGAAACTCACAGCCGCCCATCATACCAGGCATTGATGTCGCACATCAAGTACGTCAGTTTTGTCATACGCGCCTTCACCAGCGCTTATGTGTCGTGTCGCCGTCTCGTTTTCTAGTTTCCAGTTGCATGATAACGCTCTCGAGCTGCACAAGTACACACGCTACCAGAAAAAGAAGGCCACTCGCGGAAATGGAGATGATTTCGATGGGGAACTCGACAATTTCCAGGAACCGGTGCTTAGTAGTCTGGCAAAGCTGGTGCGCGTTCATCATACAAACGATCCGACTTAGTGTTGATGGGTCACCTATCTAGGATATGGATGAAATTCTGAAATTCTGATGCATGGTGCATGATGCCTCTTTCAGGTATATTACTTCGGACTATCTCTCGCAATTTATCAAGAATACGCACTGTTCGAGCAACAAAACGGTTTTATTGCTCACAGGCACAAGTACTGTACTTACTTACTGTATAATACATTTACTGGCACGCCCACACCTGTATTACGCACACCACCCTCACATGCCTCACACGTGTAAATTCCAAGTTTTGCTTTCAGGAGTGCTTTTTCGGGCCGTGAAAACAATTATTTCTCCAACTGTGGCCGTTCTTCGACATCGAATGGCACATTTCCCTTTCTATTCTAACCTCGCGAAGAAAGAAATGGCTATAGAGAAGGAAGTACTCGAGGACAGTAGGTAATAAGGTTCATTCGGTTGCACTATTTAACCTCCGACCGGTGGCAGGAAGTCACCATCTTACATCGAGAACCACCGCAATTTGTCTACAGTATCGGTCCAGTAGTCCCCTCAAGTGGCTCGTGTTGTCGAAAAATCAAATGATTGGTCAACGAGGATGTCCTCTTTCCAAGAGGTGAACTTTCCCTGATGGCAAGTAGCAAGATATTCCTTTTTATCCCGACATCTGAATTGCTTCCGGACACGTTTACTGCGGGTGTCTTCAGAATAGCCCTCGTGCCCAGAGACGGTAACGTAAGATCCATAGCTTAGGGTACGGAAGGCGCAATGAATTTCCATCTTCCTATACATGTTCGGAGCGATCGCCACGCGTGCTGTTAGCGCGTGTTCATCAGCAGACACCAAAGTCCCACGGCCTGCCTTTAATTTGTTTCATGCGGTGTTGGAGGCTTTTCTCTGCACATGACTATCCGTCCTACGCACCGAAATCGTGCACGACTCTTCCCCATCTTGTGTAACATATGGCGACTCAAGCCAGCAGTGTGCAGTGCCTGGCGCTGCACAAGTCAAATTCGTAGCAACGTCATCAACGATCAAGCTGCATGGCGTCCTCGTGTCTACTCTCGAGCTCATGTATGTCTTGCACCATGCTTTGCCTATATCATCTCTTTGCGTCCCATCCTGTTCTGAGCACTTACTGAGCTCTGTATGCTCCCATGGGGAATTGCTGTTCCAATACCTCTACTGAACCTTCTTCGCCCCCTCCCCCGGGCAGCGTTCCCCAGCAACCTCCGCCCAATGGACAAGTGTCCGAACGCCAACAGGGTGGGTCTCTGCCTATGTCACCTCAGGAACGCCATACAATTCCTGGGCTGGTCCAACCTGGTGAATCCATCGCCGCACTTAAACCGCCCCAACCAGAACGAGAAACGCCCCAGAAACCGTTACATAAATCTGTTGGACCAATTCTTTCGCCCTCTCCACGCGCTTTGACCAAGTCAAGCTCTGTAAACCTACTTTACGACAGCGGAAACATGGGGTATTCGCGAGTCTCCAATGGAGAAACTTCCCAGAAACCATTACCTAAGTCCGGTAGATCAAATCCTTCGTCTTCCCCGCACTATATGCCCAGGTCAGTCTCTGCGACACCATATGATAGCGCAAGATATGGGCCCTCGGCACCGGATCCCCGATTAGCCCCGAGGGCTGTCCTAAAACCGGCCGCTCCGAGGGGTAACAATACCGGGTCATTCCCTTCGACGGTGCGGGAGATACTTCCTGACGGGTTCAGGTATGCGCTCCGACTCTGAAAACCTCTTGAATAACCATCACAATTGTCCGCAGGTTCAGAATCCTTGTCCTGGGGAAGGTGCGCATTAATGCGCGTCACGTGTCAGGGTTAAATTGACATCTACTATCGCAACAGAGTCAGTCCGGAAAATCTTCACTCATCAACGCTGTCTTCAATGTCGATATGGCTGTGGGTACCTCTTTACTTTAATCCAGTTTCGCTTATCGAATACTTTTGTGATAAAAAAAGGTGGCACCAGGAAGTCAACACGGAAACGCCGATATCAACGTCGGCTTTTCTCCGAGCAACAACCGTTACCTCGTAGTACATGAATATATTGGATTTGGATCCGGAGATGCTCAGAGCCTGCAGACTATCCGGGACTTCATCTCATACCGCACTGATGCGAACCGTTCAGTTTCGAAGAGACTACATGCCATCTGGTAGACTGGAAACTTTCATCATTTCTATGTGACTGACGAAGGCATTTCTTTAGGATATGTGTTCCCATGTCTGACGCCATCGAGAAGGGGCTGGGGGAGGGCGTCAATGAGATTTTGGGCATGAAAAAAGGTGGGCGTGAGCTATAGTATATGTATATGGAACTGATACGAAGCTTAGTGCCCGTCCTGATCGTGTTCACTAAATTTGACCTTTTGGTCTCCAGAGTCCAATTTGATATGACGCATGGGGACATACAAACCCACGAACAACCGAGGGCCAAGGCACGTGCGATGTACGAAGACTTGTGTAGTTCCCTGTTCCGTAAGACTCCTAAGGACGCGCCAGCGGTGATCTTTTCTGGTAATTGTTCTGCTGTATGCGTCCTACGAAAGGTCACCCAATGCCCCCCAACCTTATCTGTTTAGAGAAGCGAGCATATAGAGATCTTATTGGCGAATTGACTTCGACTACTCACGGGTTCATCAAGGCAGACGCGTACAATTCCACGGGCCGTCCCACATCGTCTCAAGTACAACTACCGGGACCGCAAATAACCCCTGCACTTCTTGCATGGTCCATAGCGCAGAGGGTTAACCATGATATCATCATCCAAGCTTCCATCGAGCACGTACTGTCATCTTCATTCTCGAAGATTATCACCTCATCCCGTTCTCCAGGGTTGGGCGAAGTCGTGAGTAATATATGTCCAGGCAGCAACACTGAGTATATCCCAACAAGTTCCCTTGCATACGTAGGATATTGGCGTGGCCTCGGATCGAGTCAAGACTTTACTGATCAAGCCCTGGAAAGCTGCGTGAAAGTGATTCACGAAGATATTATCAACGTCTGGAACTTTGATGATAGAGAAAGAGTCAGTCGTTCTTCCCTAAGTTCCGTGTTATTGCTGAAGGAAATCAGTATCTGTTGAATAGAGACTTCACGGCCAGGATGTCCCACATTGTTGGGCACCTAGCTGGGTCGCCTACTATCTCGTGAGTGCGACCACGCGGACTCGAGATCACACGTTGAAGACAGATCCCCGAACAGTCCTGACTCGTATTCGAATGGGATAGCCATGCCTATGGCACAATGGATGAATGCCCCATACCAAAACAAGTGAGTATGCTTTTTTGTCTTTTATCAACCCGGCCTCATCTCTTTGCTCAGCCACAAGAACATCCGCTGTATCATGGCCTACATCGTAGACCTTACTGTCATACTACATGGGCTTTTTGTATCCACTCGCAGTGTGTCCGCAACGAGGGTTCAGTCAGCCGTGGAGGACTATGCCAAGAATAGCCCGAAGAGCCAAATTCACAACGATATCCGGAGCTTTGTCGCACAGACCCCCTTCACTTATCAGAATAGGGACACTATAATGGAGAGAATTATTGATTTAATTAAGCAGAATTGCGTACGGACCTCTAGCCAGGATAGTAGTTAAATCCTTCCCGTGCCGTCCATTGGTTGCTCATCGTCGTACAGTCCCCTTTCCTCTTTTCACCGCGGCTTATGAGCGCTATATGAGCCCCCGTCCCTTCGGTTTCTATACACCCCATATAATATTCAATCACTTTACGGTCATAAATATTATATTTGTTCCCCATTTGACCTGCATAAGCTTTTCTACACGCTGACACTGACTACAGTTGAAGATTGAATTATTGAACAAAACAGTCTGAGTCGCCGGACACTTGCTCATTCACGAGGGAACGACGACCGGCGACCCTCAGGCCCACTTACTGATCAATTAAGTCGTCGACCAGCGGGACACATAGTCATAAACTTGTGCCTGCAGACCACGCTACAGTGGCATCTTCATTTCTGCTAGCTACTAGTTACGCTGGAACATTTTAACCACTTTCTGTAGCATCGGGAACCCTTGTATGAGGTAGCGTTGGATATAAACAGAGATTTTCTGCGCTATCTCCGCGGGCAACCCGAAGTTCTTATCGTCGTACTGTAACAACTCGCTAGCGGTTAGTGAATGAAACCGAACCGGCTGAGCTGGTGCGCAAAGATCAATCGCGATTCGCATCTGCACGTGTAGCACGGGCGGTGAGAGTTTTTCTGTTTCTCCTTTCTAGTACTGCCTCGCAATAACAAGCTGGTGGACACGAGGCTCGGGCCCGTCTCACGGAAAGGAACACAACCACCTACGTCATTCGCCGATCCACGCGCTTGTTGTTCGGTCCAGAACTCAACTCAGACAGTGCGCAGAGCGGATCAGGACGCCCTTTCTATGTACTCCCTGTCACACTTGAGCTCTTGATTGTGACATATGGATATTTGAAGAGAGACCTCGAGTGAGGAGTCACGGTACCTGTTGGTGGGTCTAAGCTCAGCTCTTGGTGTAACTTGAAGTTCTTGATGAGGTTAAGGGCGCGACCGGTGGTGAAGATATGGGATCACGTGTCCAAAGACAGTGACTTTTAGGCAGACGAGGGACTTCAAAAGACGGAAGTCGTATCAGTTACATTCAAAAGGGCTCGACTACAGCTAGTTTTATAGTAAAAGTACAGTAGTTAGGGGCTCGAAATTTGACAATACAATTTGGTTTTTTTTAGTAAGAACGCACGGATACTCGGGCACAACACCGAATCACAAGTCGTCGCGCTTGCCTCTGATTCGAGGCTACAAATCGTCCTTGAGACGAAAACAGATACGCGCGCGAATATTCGAGAAAATGAGATCATAGGATTAACATACGCTCGTCATAATGGCCATGTTTGAGATACCCGAACCTGAGAATCGAAACGCGTAGAATAAGCTCGAACGAACACGAACAAAAAACGCACAAGCCCCTGAGGGGCAGGTTCCAAAAATTATCGGGCTTGCTTGAAACAAACCCCGAGGCCGAACGTGGTACGCGCGGACGCTACCGCCGCTCCGAGCCTCTGGCAGATCAAATATCCACCAGTTCTTGCTACCAAATTCTCTTCACGACCCCACCCGCAAGAGGGAACTGCCGTTCACGAACTCTACGGATGCCTTCGGTACCTTTTCAAGCTGTAAGAAACTTGCGACAATCACGGACAATTCATCGGTGGGGGGTACGATCTAGGCGAATGCACGCATCCGTCCAAGTCGGAACGTCTCTCATATGTTATATCGATATTCGCTTGCTTTGATTTGGAGAAGTTGGGAAAGTACTCAGCGAAATAGACTACATCAAGAAGAGTAGGGAGCCACAACAATCGGTCCCAACCTGTCGTTTACACATCGGACGTGCCTCTCACTTGTGGCCACTCAACATATGCTGGGTAGCAACCAGCTGCATGTACTTGCTCGCTGGATATGTGGTGAGCGGACTGACACGCTTTCAGCCGGACTATGTACCCCCGGACGATGCGGCCCTGAAGTTTGTGAAGTGTGTTCAAAGCACGGACGGTTACCGAAGACGGCGTAGGGGTGCGTCGAGCCGTCGAGCCCTAGGACCAGAGGACCAAGGAAGAAGTAGAAGAAATTTTATGAAACCAAGAATGAGAGATTTCGAAGCCGGGGCGCGTCAAAATGGAGGCTGGCGGGCATGGAGGATGGTAACTTGCGGGTTCCCTCCTCCAAGACATGATGGTTAACGCCGCTCACAGGTTGACGCGATCGCTTCCTGGTTCATCGTTCGGCGAGATCAAGCACTCTGGACCCTTTCTGATAGGCGAAGTCTTCATTTTCTCGTTCGTTGGTGACACCTTTACTCTGCAGTCAATTATCCCCAGATAGCAGGTTCCGGCCCTGGCCATACTGAGCCTCAAGCTCCGCGATGTCCCGAAAGGACAGTGCACCAAGGGACGCAATGGGATGCCCATAGGCTTGAAGCCCGTCGACAATATTCCTTTTTTAAAAATAAGTCAGTTTTTGTGCAGAGCGGCCTTTGTAGCAAACTGTCCTTCTAGTCATATACTACCACTACTTTCCCTTCTCATCCTCCAATGATATATTTGATGATGCCCCTATATCCTAGGGCCTCCCCGCTCCCCGCTCCAAAAAGGAGAGCGGTTATACGGCTCATCAAGCTCAAGTCTTGAGTATGCTGGGGCACAGTTTGGTGACAAAGCGGAGCGTCGGTCGACGCGTGGCACGTTGGGGTTGAAAACGCGAGATCGTGCACGGTAGTATTCCGATTATAAGGCTCGCCTTCGTCGTCCAGTCTACTCCCAATAACCTATTATCCTGTGTGATCCTAGTGAGCGACAGGATCCCTGTTTCGCAGAGTCGAATCGCAGTGCTGGCGATTTGACCGCCTGATGGCGACTTTGGCGCTTTGGCGTCTGCAAGATTTACGTGATGGCGGCGGTCTTATGTAATAGGCTCTCGAGCTCAGCGGCTTTGTCTTCTCGTTCGGCTTCAGACAAATCTGCTCACATCAGTGACGCAGGCATTAAGTAGGTGTCAATGTTGGTACCTTCGGGATCGTCACGTCTCACTGGAAGGACGACTCGAACGAGCAGTCACTAGCCACTAGCCCACTGGCAGGACTCAAAAAATTCCACACGATCTCGCTTGCGACCTCATTATCCAGGGCAGTGGCGCTTTCTATGATTTTGCTCATCCGGCGTACATCACGGACGTGTTTTACAAGCTGACAGGCATTGGCTCCTCCAGGCTCGCATACAGACCGCCAGCACGAGGATTTGGATAGACATGCGTTGATGAGCCATTAACTAGTCTTCAAGCTTCACGCCGTGATACACCGCATCTTCATAACTGTGAATAGGTCCCGGATAAGTAGTACACGCGCCATTTCCTTTCAAGTTTGCTTGCCGTAAGCAAGGTACATTACATACAGTACCATCATCACAATCCCCCGAAAAGTGGTGCTATATGCCGTACTGTCCCCAACCAAAGACAGAGGGGAAAATAAGACATGTTGATCATTGATTCTCGTCCTCTAATCCAAAAGGGTGTAGGCTCACCCGCCATACCCACATGAAAGCGAGCCCAGCGACGCGCAATTCCTGTTCCACGTCAGCTGTCACTGCTGTCCGTCTTTTGTCAAGCCGAGATGAAAAGGTGCTGCCCATATAACTGGGCAGCCTGTTCAGTGTATTCAGAAAGATGATTGAACCTATTTTTTGCCTGAGTCGTGTACTAGTACAAGTACAAGAAAGCATGCTTTTGTTGACGTCAGCTTAGAGCTCAGAGTTTTTGTTTTAATATGCGCCATCTGACCCGATCACGCGCGCACTGCACGTGGCAAAACACGCGCTGGCTTTGCGAGCTCTTTCGAAGGCTTGCGGGAACCCTCGTGTCCGCTCCGAATCTCCTATAGATACGGGATCCCCATGCGACGTGCGTATCAGAAATCATCAACTCGAGCTTCCACTGAGTCTTTGCATCGTCCGATGGGTTGTTGCACTAGCAAGCCCACTGAGGATGTCACGCCCACCGTGGCTACCAGAGGAGTAACATCGCAAGAAAAGTCACCACAAATCATGCCACGAGGCGTGGAAGCACCTGGACCCTCCTCTGAACCGAGTGGTACAAGGCCGGGGCGCGAGTCACCACAAGTCGGGGAGGTGCCTTCGCGCGAATCACCCGCCCGCCCCAGGGTGAAGTCTGCTCCAAAGAAAGTGCAATCTACGAAGGATGGCGGGGACTCATTATCCCCGAGGCCCAGGGCGAAGTCAACCGCTGCCCCATCTAGTAGGAGCCCCAGTTCACCAATGAGTGCAGGTGAGCGCGACTATTGCTGATCCGCGTACCTCACTGACGATGATAAGAGCAATCAAGGGCATCCCCCAGACGGCCGGCCATGAGTTATGCCGCCCGTCGGCCGCTCAATTCGACAGTGCGACAAGTACTCCCTGAACACTTCAAGTGGGTTCTTCGATACTATCTCGTACTTCATATCTCATATATTCTCCGTAGATTCCGAATTCTCGTTGTAGGGAAGGTTCGCATGTGCTGCACTTGGGCAGGTGTTGTCAAAATTGATCTTGATTCCACGTTCCATAACAGAGCGGCTCCGGAAAGTCGTCACTCATCAAAGCCGCCTTCAAAGTGGATGTCACAGTGCGTTTCCATGCTAGTGTGTTTCTACGTCACCTATATGACTGTGCAATGGATAAAAGGCGGCACCGGAGAGAGCGCTTGGGAAAGCCGATATCAACGTCGAGTTTCGTCCAGGAGATAACCGTTACCTCATTGTTCATGAGTGTTCCGGTTTAGATTCTCAAGCTAGAGATTCGCAAGACTTACAGACGATCCGGGACTTCATTTCGCACCGCACTGACCCAAGTCGCTCACCTTCAGAAAGGTTACATGCTGTCTGGTAGAGGAGTCTATTTTTGAGATGTTTAATGTCTTGTATTAATGATGAAAACTAATTTAGGATATGTGTCCCAGCATCAGACGCTATTGCTGGGAGGCTCGGAGACGGAGTGGAAGAGATTCTGGGCTTGAGGAACGGTGAGCGCGATCAAATACTATATCCCTCGTTAACGTCACCGACGTGAGTTTCAGTGCCAGTGATTGTTGTGTTCACCAAATTTGACGTGGTCGTCTCTCAAGTTCGCCTCGACAGCCCCAGTGGCGAACCTCAACGTGCAAGGGCTAGGGCACACATAATGTACGAAGAATCATGTCGCCGTCTATTTCATAAAGACCCAAGGGATGTGCCTGCAGAGATCGTTTCGGGTACCTCCATCTCCCATACACTTTGTAGAGGGATCAACTGACATTACCAATCATCCTCAGAGAATTCAAGATTCGTTGATCTTCTCGACAACTTAATCGTGACGACAGATAGGTTCATTACAGATTCACGCGCACCCTCTGCGCGGTCTAGCGGACAAGGGTCAAAGCAACGAGTTGGCGCTGTACCTCTTGCGTGGTCGGCGGCATTACGAGTAAATCATGACATCACCATTCAAGCTTCCATCGAGTATGTAGTATTGTTTCTCCTTTTACCTTTTAAATCATATCCTTTTCTTAGGGTTGGACGAAGCCGTGAGCATACTAACCTGATGGATTCGGGTGGCTTCTAACATACCCGTGCTCCTGTCAGGATATTGGCGTAGCCTATGGTCTAGTCTCGACTTCGCCGATCAAACCCTCAAGAACTGCGTGAACATCATCCATGTCGATATTATTGAGATCTGGAATATGAACGACAAGAGCAGGGTTTGGTTTTCCTCGGTCGTTGGTCGGGCTAGTTACTGACTGGGATTAGTATCTCTCGAGCGATAAATTCAAAGCGAAGATGTCTCACCTCGTCAAAGACCTGGCTGGATCTTCCAATGCAACGTCGGGGTGAGCAGTCTTCGTGAGATTACAGTATATCCTCAGCCACAACTCCCAAGTAGTTCCGGTCCGACTAGAGCTGGTGATGATTACGCAGATTGGGTCCACGATGTGTATAGAGGCAGGTAAGCAAGCGCTCCTGCTCTCATGGTCTAGGTTGACCTCCCGTCTTCTAGCCAGGAGAATGTCCGTTGCGTGATGGGCTACATTGTAGATCTCACGGTCATACTGGATGGGATCTTTCGGATTGCCGCCGGCGATATGTCACCGAACCACGCCCAGCAGGTCTTCGAGAGGCATTCCAGGTCTCGGCACAGAGACGGAATTCATCGGGATATCCGGAGCTTTATTACGGAGGCATTCGCGATCAGGTTTTCTGTGCCACAGAAGGATTTGGTCTTAGAGAGAATCATCGACTTGATCAAGCAATTTTGCGTTCCCCCGTCAGGAAATGGAGGAAATGGTTGAATAGCTTGCCTTGCAGACCCAGGGATGTAACATGCAAGTCCGTACTTACCCTATGTTCGAACCACCTCTCTATCTATCACTTCGAATATGTCGCGTTTCCCTTGTCCAATCTACTATTCTATAAGATAATGACACATCTACTATGTACTATTCTATCATAGGCAGACGATGACACACCGCGGTATTTGCTTACACAAAAGAGTGGACTTTTCCAATGAGTGGACGCTGTCGGAGTACAATGAAGTACGATAATGTTCTGATCACGTCCCAACACTACGGACTCACGTGATCCACGTGACTCCCAGTATTTACGCGTCTTACTATACAAACCACACTCTTTAGTCGTTTACCTACTACAGTGACTGAAGGGTGTTCAGGTATAGTTAATAAAGTCGTTTACCTACTACAGTGACTGAAGGGTGTTCAGCTTTTACAGGTTATGGGCCTCTTCTAACTGAACATTCCCTCACTCAGCGACTGTTCATCTCTTCATTGCACCGCTGCGCCCTTTGTCTCTTCTCGACTCCCGCCTCTTCTCTCGAGACTCCTTAACTCTTAAAACAACCTTGTCCAACCATGTCATCTGGCAGTCCCTCTGGCGGTGGTGGTGGTGGTGGTACCTCTGGCAATCCGTCTGGCGCTGCGCCCCCGCCCTCCGGCTCCTCTGGCACACCAGCGGGGGCATCTGGAGCCACCCCCACTCCCGCTGGCTCTTCTGGAACTGGTACCACACCCGCCGCATCTGGAGGATCTTCCGACTTCGTCATAAATGAAAAATCTTTCACATCCGACTCGAATTGGCCGGCGGACCTCATGCTCGACCGCTCTAAATCCAACTGGGAAGAATGGGATCGTCGATTGAATCTTGTCGTTGATCAACGCAACTTCGGCTATTATCTCGATGGCTCCTTTCCGTGTCCGGATCCGGCGACGCACCCTAGGGCTGCATTGACTTGGAAAGTCAACGACCGCGCCCTTCGTGCGTTCATCCTGGAGCATGTCTCTAATGTCGAATATGGTATCGCGAGCAAATTTTCCATCGTGCATGATGCCTACGAAGCCCTACACAAGTCCCATGAAAACTTAGGACCTCACGCCCAAGTTCATCTCATGAAGAAAGCCCTCGATGCCCGCATTTCCCTCGCACCTCCCCTTAACTTGTGCCGTACTCTGGATGACATCGACCGCCTCCATGAAAGGTTCACTAAAATGGGTAAAATGGACGACGATAAGATGAAGATATTGCTCTACATCAACTCGCTCGATCCCCTCCCCCACTTGCAATCTTCCGTCAACGAAATGCTCCAATCAAGTGCGTCAATTACTTCAGTCGATGTAAAGGATCGGGTCCTCCGGGAGGAGCAACTTCTTCAACGACGGGAACAGCTGGGCATCCCACTCACTACCGGCTCCGTTGATAACACGGCTCTAACCGCCACGACCACCAACAATAAATCTCGCCCGGTTTGTGCTCATTGCAAACGCAGCAACCACAAAACGGAATTCTGCATCGCTCCGGGTGGCCAGATGGCAGGAAAGTCTATTGACGAAGCTAGAGCTGCTCAAGCAGCGCAACGAGCAGCAACTGGAAAGCCTCGCGGGAACCGTAATAACAACACTCCACAACAGCCCACGACCACATCCGTCGCCACAGCACCCACCGACGCGAAACCCAACACGATGATGATCAACGGTAAATGTTATATGCTCGTGTCGGACCCCGTTCCTCCCACCCAGCCAGTCAATATCGACAACGCAAACACTGCCCTGGCCGCCATAACAATGGCCGACTATGATCAAGAAGAATACTTCGCCATGCTCGCCACCACGGACGATGCCCACGCCTCTGTCGACTGGAACACCACCACTCAACACATCACCACACAGCCAGAAGACATGGCAGCCTACTCTGCCAGACGCCACAGCATGACACGCAACGCAGAACTTCCCTTCATCCTCGACACTGGCGCAACATGCCACATCTCTCCCAAAGCCTCAGACTTCAAAATGCTCAAACGTATTCCACGCCACCCCGTCAAAGGCCTTGCCGGATCCGCTGTTTATGCCATAGGAGTCGGGGACATCGATCTTCGAATCGCAAGCGGACACATGCTGCGGCTGACCAATGCCCTTTACATTCCAGAATCCTCCGTACACCTCATTTCCATTCTTGCGCTAAACACAAGCGGGAATTACACTACCCACTTCGACTCGACCAACTGTTGGGTCACCAACAAAAGCAATACCGTCCTCATCCGAGGCGCACTTTCCCCTACGAAACGTCTATACACTCTGACCACACAGAACCCCTCTGTACTGCACAAGAAATCGTCGGCGCCCTCTGCCTTCTTCACGAGAGTACCGAACATAGAGACTTGGCACCGCCATCTCGGACACTGCAATACATGCACAATTATTGAGATGGCGAAAGGCGGTGTCTCTGAAGGTATGCCGATTGACTTATCACTCATGCCAGCCAAATGTGATCACTGCACACTCGGCAAGCAGTCGCGATCGCCGGTACCCAAGATACGGGAGGGATGTAAGGCTGAAAAGAGGTTGGAAAAGGTTTTTGTGGACTTGTGTGGGCCGATGGCCGTAACTTCTCGCTCCGGAAACGTATACTCAATGAACATAGTCGATGATTTCTCGGGTTATGTCTGGAGCATTCCCTTACGTTCTAAAGCCAAAGCATGTGAAGCGATCCAAACTTGGCACAAAGCCGTCACCGTTCAAACCAACGACAATCTCCGCAGTCTCGTTACTGATAACGGTGAACTTGTTTCCCAAAACATGCGCGATTGGTGCAAGTCAGAAGGTATCGATCATCAATTCACGGCCCCCTATACGTCAGCACACAATGGAAGAGCAGAACGCCTACACAGAACCCTCTTAGGCAAAGCACGAGCCATGCGCATTGCTTGCAACGCTCCCGCGTCCCTATGGGACGAGTTCTGTGCCACCGCTGCGTACCTGACCACATTGACTGCTGCCACAGCTAACAAAGGAAAAACACCCTATGAGCTTTGGTTCAATCGAAAGCCCTCTCTCTCCCATTTGAGGGAGATTGGTTGCCGGGCCTTTGCGCTCCACACACCGGCACTCTCAAAAATTTATCAAAGATCTCAACCTTGTGTCCTGATTGGTTATGCCCCACACTCTAAAGTGTATCGTCTCTGGGAACCCTCCTCTTCACGCGTATTTAATTCCTTTCACGTTTCCTTTACCGAGCATCTCGATTCACAACCCTCTTCCCTTCTTCCCGGTACTGTACTTGGATCGTCGCCCCCTACTTCTCAGTCTTCATGGGACTACACCGGCCCTAAGCCTCCCTGTGACGACGATCCCCCTTCCACGCCTTTCTCTTCCCTTCCTCTGGCACCCGATACTTCTACACGTCTCTCTAACTCCACCGAATATACCCCTAATTTTAATACCGTCCCACTTACGATAGCACCCAGTACTATACCTCGTAGAACAACAAACAGCACATCAAACAATACCGTCACCCCGAATACAACAAATGAAATCAACACATCCAACAACAACAATAACAATATTGACAACAACAACAGTCACGTCATCCGCCCCCCCCCCTTCACAACAACCCCCTCTACCACCCCTTCCTCCCCTCTCCCCCCTCTCTTCTCTTTCTCCCTCTCCCGAGCCTCGCCCCCCTCCACCCCCACCTCTCCAACGTTCCTCTTGCATCCCCATTCCTTCAACCCGCAACGCCACAAATGACGGCTTGCGCCATGGCCCACGCCTTGCCTCCGCAATCGCGGAGATACGATCTTCCACAGCGCGCCGTCAGGAGGAGCATGCTAACATCATCTCCGTGCCTCAGGCCGATCACGCCTACGCCATCTTATCCGAATACTCCGAAGTACGAGACACGCATGACCTATTTCACGCTGACCTATGTTTCGAGAACACACCTCTCTCTGTCGACGAGGCCCTTGCCGCGCTCAGCGATGGTTCCCTGGAACCCACTGTGGAACCAGATGATGAACCATCCTGGGCCCAGGCACTTGCCTCGCCGGAACGTGAATTCTGGATAGCAGGCGGCCGAGACGAATTGAAAAGTCTTGAAGACCTGAAAGTCTTCGTCCTCGTACCCCGGTCGGAAGTCCCGCGTGGCCATCGTCCCCTTAAAGGCAAGCTCGTCTGTAAACAAAAGCGCGATGACACTGGCAAGGTTGTGCGATACAAAGTACGCTACGTTGCCAAGGGGTTCGCACAACGATGGGGCATTGACTATGACAAGACCACTGCGCCCACGGTACGACTCGAGTCCTTCCGCTCTATCTTACACATAGCGGCCAATCTCGACTGGGATGTCCAACAATTTGACATAAAGACCGCTTTCCTGCACGGCATCCTACCCGAAGGTGAAACGATGTTTATGGAACAACCCCCAGGGTTTGAAGTCCCCGGCAAAGAAGACTGGGTAATGCGGTTAATGAAGAGCATCTACGGCATGAAACAAGCCAGCCGCATATGGAATCAGACTTTTCACAAGGCTGTCACAGAATGGGGCTTCAAGCGACTCCCATGCGAATGGTGCGTATATCGGCGTCAAACACCCTCCAGCACCATTATCTTTGCCGTTCACGTCAACGACATCATCTCTGCCGCCTCCAACCCAGAGGAAAACTCATGGTTCCGCGACCAATTGAAGGCTCAATGGGACATATCTGATCTCGGACCAGTAAAGTTCGCGCTTGGAATCGCCATCACCCGCGATTGACCGAATCGCCTCATCTCACTCTCTCAAACAGCAAAAATTGATCGCCTTGTTGAACAATATCACCAAAGTGATGCGCACCCAGTCGATACTCCAATGGTCACCGGGCTCCAACTCCGTAGACCGGACAAGAAATTGCCACCGCCACCGGAGGTCTCGGAATGGATGGAACGCACTCCCTACCGTTCACTCGTCGGAAGCTTGATGTACCTTGCTGTGGCCACCAGACCAGACATCGCTTATTCCGTTGGACGCCTCTCTTCTTTCCTGGATTGTTATCGGCCCGAACACTGGGCGGCAGCTATCCGCGTCTTGCGCTATCTAAAGGGCACAAGACTGTACTCGCTAACTCTGGGTGGGCGTAACTCACTGAACCTGTTCGGGTACTCAGACTCGGACTACGCAAACTGCCTGGACACAAGTCGATCTGTGGGAGGCTACTGCTTTACGCTGGGCTCCGGTATGATATCTTGGAGCTCGCGGAAACAACCAACCATCGCAGATTCCTCATGCTATGCCGAGTATATTGCGCTACACGACGCTGCACATGAGACAATATTCCTTCGCCAACTCCTATTTGGACTACAGCTCCTACCATCTTCTTCAACCCATATACTTTGCGACAATGACGCCGCCTCTTGCCTCTCTGAAGACCACGTATGGCACCCCCACACCAAGCACATTCGCGTCAAATTCCATTTCACACGCGAACAAGTACTAGCCGGCAAAATCACCGTATCCCGCGTCTCGTCTAAAGAGAACGTAGCCAATATCCTCACTAAACCCCTGGGCAAGTCAGACTTCCTACGACTGCGTGACTACCTCGGGTTATCTGCGGACTGCAACGCACGCTCATAGTGAGGAGGAGTAATATCCCTCATTTTTTGTTTTCCGTTTCCAGATCTTTTTGGTTCATTCCTTTTTCTTCACTCTTCGCTTTCAACCGTCAACCGTCCCCAATCTATTGATTACTTATTACCACTCTTGATTGAAACCTACTACTACTTTTCTATCATGCATATCGTCCTGCGTGTTTGCGACGAGGAGGAGTGTCGGAGTACAATGAAGTACGATAATGTTCTGATCACGTCCCAACACTACGGACTCACGTGATCCACGTGACTCCCAGTATTTACGCGTCTTACTATACAAACCACACTCTTTAGTCGTTTACCTACTACAGTGACTGAAGGGTGTTCAGCTTTTACAGACGCGGCCTTGGACTTTCGTTACACGACCTGAGGTCTGAGGCATTGACTTTCCGCGTCATTCCCACAACCTGGTACAGTTGACCCCTACTCAACTTCAAACAGTACTCCACCTTTTTCCTTTTACTGTATTTTTTGTCCTATCCAAATGCAGCATCAACGATAGTAAATACTTTGGTAAACATGCAATAAAATCGGAAATAAGATAACATGAGAATCTGAGAAAAATAATATGTGTGAACAATGCACGCATCGGTTCCTCCCCCCGGTTCGCTCTCTCCTACTCCGTTTGTCTTTCAACTGTTTCCTGAGGGGGGACACAAAACTGCTTGATCAAGTCGATGATTCTCTCCAAGACTAAATCCTTCTGTGGTGCAAAAGACCTGATTGCGAATGCTTCTGCAATAAAGCCCCAGATATCGCGGTGAATCGCGTCTCTGTGGCCAGACTGAATATGTCTGTCGAAGACTAGTTGGGTGTCGCTTGGTGACATATCGCCAGCGGCCGTCCTAAAGATCCCGTCCAAGATGACTGTAAGGTCTACAATGTAGCCCATCACGCAACGGACATTCTCCTGGCTAGCAGACGAGAGGTCAGGCTAGACCATGAAAACAAGAGCGCTTGCTTACCTGCCTCTATACACATCGTGGACCCAATCTGCGTAATCATCACCAGCTCTAGTCGGACCGGAACTACTTGGGAGTTGTGGCTGAGGATATACTGTAATCACACGAAGACTGCTCACCCCGACGTTGCATTGGAAGATCCAGCCAGGTCTTTGACGAGGTGAGACATCTTCGCTTTGAATTTATCGCTCGAGAGATACTAATCCCAGTCAGTAACTAGCCCAACCAACGACCGAGGAAAACCAAACCCTGCTCTTGTCGTTCATATTCCAGATCTCAATAATATCGACATGGATGATGTTCACGCAGTTCTTGAGGGTTTGATCGGCGAAGTCGGGACTAAACCATAGGCTGCTCCAATATCCTGACGTGGTAATGGCTATGTTAGAATCTACCCGAATCCTGGGGTCAGTGTCTCACGGCTTCGTCCAACTCTGGGAGAAGAATACGATTAAAAAGGTAAGAAAACCAACTCTACTGTACGTACTCGATCGAGGCTTGAATGATGATGTCATGGTTCACTCGTAACGCCGCTGACCACGCAAGAGGTACAGGGCCAACTCGTTGCTTTGCCCTTTGGACGCCAGACCGTGCAGAGGGTGCGCGTGAGTCTGTAATGAACCTATCTGTCATCACGATTAGATTGTCGACGAAATCACTGAATCTTGGTTTCTCTGAGGATGTACAGGAGCGTCAGTTGGCCCCTCTAAAAGGATGGGAGAGAAAGAGTATATACGAGAAACTACCACCGCAGGCATGTCCCTAGGTTCCTTATGAAATACGCGACGACATGAGTCTTCATACATAATGTGTGCCTTGACCCTCGCACGTTCATGGTGTTGTGTATCACCACCGGCTACGTCGAAAAGTACTTGGGAGACAACCACGTCAAATTTGGTGAACACGATAACAACGGGCACTGAAGCTCACGTCAATCACATTAACATCCAGTATATTATCTGCACGCGCTCACCAGTTCTCAAGCCCAAAATCTCTTCAACACCATTTCCAAGCCTCCCATCAATGACGTCGGACGCTGGGACACATATCCTAAATTGGTTTCTTCAATAATCCAAGATATTAGACATAGAAATATACTACCAGATAGCATGTAACCTTTCTGAAGGTGAGCGGCTTGCGTCAGTGCGGTGTGAGATGAAGTCCCGGATGATCTGCAAGTTTTGCGAATCCCCGGCCTGAGGTTCGAATCCTGAACACTCATGGACAATGAGGTAACGGTTATCTTCTGGACGAAACTCGATGTCGATATCGGCCTTCCCAAGCGTTCTCTCTGGTGCCTCCTTGTTTCCGTTGCACAGTCATTTTGTTTGCAACATAAAAAAACTCTAGTATAAAAGCGTACTGTGACATCCACTTTGAAGACGGCCTTGATGAGTGATGATTTTCCAGAGCCGCTCTGTTGTGAAACGTGAACCCATCAATTTTTATTTATTTGCCTGAGCGCAGCATGTGCGCACCTTCCCTACAACAAGAATTCTGAATCTATGGAGAATTTAATAGTTATAAAATACAAGATGATGTCGGACAACACACTTGAAGTGTTCGGGTAGTATTTGCCGCACTGTCAAAGTGAGCGACCTACGGGCGGGATAACATGTTCGCGCTCACCTGCGCTCACCAGTTCAATTTCTGAACCGGGCCCCCTACTGGATGAGGCAAAGGATGACTTCGCCCTAGACCTCTGGGGTAAAGGCGGCAAATCTTCACCACCCTTGATGGATTGCACTTTCTGTGGAGCAGACTTCGCTCTGCCGCGGGTAGATTTTTCAAACGAAGACACCCCTCCAAATTTTGGTGACGCCTGCGCCGGCTTTTTATCACTCTGCTGGGATGAGGGGAGCATTTGCCGCACTGTCCAAGTGAGCGGCCTACCGGCGGGATAATATGGTCGCGCTCACCTGCGCTCACCAGTCCGATATTTGAACTGGAGCCCCTGCTAGATGAGGCAACGGACGACTTCGCCCTGGACCTCTGGGACGGTAAAGGTGGCAAGTCTTCACCGCCCTTTACCGATTGTACTTTCTGTGGAGCAGACTTCGCCCTGCTGCGGGTGGGCCGTTCATACGAAGACACCCCGCCAACTCGTGGTGACGCGCGCGCCGGCTCTGTACCAATCTGCTGGGACGAGGGTCCAGGCGCTTCCACGACCTGTGGCATGATGTGTGGGGACTGTCCTTGCAACGTTATTTCCCTATTAGCCACAGGGGACATGTCGGCGGTGGGTGTGCTACAACGATTCCCCATCGGAAAGACTTAGCGGAAGCTCAAGCAGACGATTCGTGATACGCATGTCGCATTGAATCCAGTACCTATATGAGAGTGGACACGCGGATTCCTGCAAGTTGAACAGCTTGAGGATCGAAGGTGGTTGCTAACCACCGATATAGGGTTAGGGTTAATTGGGTTTGTCTTGGCAGCGGCGACTGATGTTTCAGATCCTGCAACCTCTCGTAAATGCTATACAGCCAACTAAGCACCTCTTGGGCCTCTCGATTTGCTTTAGACCCATTTTCTCCAACACGTGCTCACTTGCTTGTCTCCATGAGGCAAAAAACGAAATGTGCAGGGCTCACACTCGAGATACTTTCAGCTTTGCATAACTATGTTGGTGGCATAACTTCGTGCATATAATTCAGAAGCATCCGTATGTGTTTAGGCTAAGGCCTCATCTGTTCGCAAGATCCCTGCACTAGTACTGACGGAATGAGGCAGGAACCTGTTAGCACCCACGTTTAGTGGCGGTAGATAACCAATCATCGGGGTGTGATTGATACATGGGTTCACCACATGCTCGACGGAATTTGCTCCCGCCATGAGGTTTACAGTAACACACGCCAGGCTCGAGCCTCCTCACTCTTCTCACTCCCCACTGCCCAATCGACATCCCAGCCCTTTCAGTTGTGGATATCGTGATGGTTGGATACGCAGAGAACATAACTGACCCAGAACGAGGAGAGTCGGTATCCTTGGGTGGGTCTCGGATTGATTCTAATCCGAATAGGTATTGATGGCCCTAAAGACGATTTAGGGGGAGAGGCGTGGTCGGAGACATTTGAAGGACCTTCTTACCCTAGTGCGTATCCTGTATCATTGGGTGCGTGGAGATCTGATGTGTGACTGGTTATATGTTTTAGACTCAGGAGGGGGAGCAACGGGAAATTCCTCTTCGGATGGCCTATTTCCTCCAAGGTCCCACAAAGAGCGCAGGGATTTCGATGATGGCGCCAACGCCCTATGGTCTCTCTATGGAAAGGAGGCGAAAACCCATGACGAAGCCCGGTTCCTGAGCCTGGCGGCAGATATGGATGGAGTCCTTTTATTTGTGCGTGTATGATTACCGTATTCATGATATGACTGTAACGCCCATTCCCGTAGGCTGGTTTGTTTTCTGCTGTTCTCACTTCCTTCCTCGTCCAAAGTATTCAGAATTTGCAAGTGAACCCCGCGGAGCAATCAGTGTATTACCAGCAGCAGTCAGCGAATTACCAGCAGCAGTCGGTCGTGATGCTGGCTCAGATCTCACAGCAAATCGCGTCCATCGCTGTACAGGCTTCCGTCACATCCCTACCCCCCCCAGGCTTCCACTCCACTCACCATCCCACAGTCTTCCATCCCATCTGCCGTTCCCATCCCATCCACTCCCCTACAGCCCTATCCTGTGTTCAAACCATCGTTTTCTGACATCCGAGTGAACGCTTTCTGGCTCGTCGGTCTCGTATGCAGTCTGTCGGCGGCGCTCCTTGCAATTCTTATTCAACAGTGGGTTCGATCCTACATGCAGGTCTTCCAGCGGTACGATCACCCTTTGAAGAGAGCGCGATTCCGGCAGTTTTTTTTCGAGGGTGCAAACGGAATGCGGACCTTGGCGGAAGCAGTCCCCAGGCTGATTCATGTCTCGCTTCTCCTATTTTTTGTGGGCCTCGGCGATTCTATGCTCAATACCAACACGGCTGTTGGTGTTACCACCATCGTCCCTATCTGCTTTTGTGGATCATTCTACCTGTACGGCGTAGCGGCACACCTCAGGAACCTGCAATCGCCATACAAGACCCTCATCTCGCGTCCGATATTCTTTCTGATGCAGAAGTTCCCGAGACATTATTTCGGCGCCCGCTTTCTTCGCAAACCGCGTACGCCCACGAGCATCGAAGAATATCAAGAAGAGCTGGTGATGGAAGAGACCGAAGAACGCAAAGAGCGCGATGTACGCGCCGTCCGATGGTTGGTCGATAACACTACGGTGAACGCCGAGATGGAACCTCTCGTGTTGGCGATTCCCGGCACTTTCAACACAGAATGGGGCCGAGAAGTATGGTTAGACGTCTCCTATCAGGGACGCTCGGACCCCGACACTTCGGAGTCCCAGACGGATCATCCCGCTGCTGGTGGTCCAGCCTCTCTCATCCACCAATCCACACGCCCTCTTGAAGGAACCGCCGCTTCCACGATATGTCGATGCGTACGCTACCTTTTCGAGACCTGCAACAATCGCTCTTATTTCCAAAACGAGGACGCAAGACATAGGCGCATGCGAGCATGCGTCGAGGCTGCGGCGTCACTTGTATGCTGTATCGATTTTCGATTGGAGTGGTTGGGAGAAGTTGGCAAGTTGGTCAGCGAAATAGGCCACATCGAAAAGATCAACCAGTCACCGACGACCACATCTGATCCATCGTTCATCGTACGCTGGACGTGTTTTTCGCTCGTGATCATTCAGCGGATACTGGGCAGCAACCGGCTGCAGGTGCTCGCTGGGTACGCGACGAGCGGACTTGCACGTTCTCAATCGGAATACGGACAACCAGACGATGTGGCACGGAGGGGCGCTCAGAGGATCGAGGATTGTCTCAAGACAGCATGGGAGCGGGTTGAGGAACTTCGTCGAGCATTTGAGCCCTCAACCCAGAAGAGGACTAGGGAGCAAGTCGAAGAAATCCTACGAAATCACGAATCACAGATTTCAGAGTTGGAGCGCATCAAAGTCGAGGCCGATAGCATGGAGGATGTCGACTGGCGAATCTCCCTTTATCAAGATGCGATGGATGACGCTACTCACAGGTTGACGCGGCAACTTCCCGGCGTATCATTCGATGAGCCACACCGATCTGAATCCTTCCTGATAAGTGATACTTCCAACACGCCGGCCACTGGTAGCGCTCCAGTCACTCCCCAATTGATATTCCCGGGACAACGGGTTCAAGCGTTGGCCAGAGTTGGACTAAAGCTTCGTGAAGTCCTGGATGGGCAGATCGCCGACGGACACAAGGAGGTTCTTGAATGCCTGAAATCCGTCGACCAAGTCCCTATTTCACTGCGCCGGCCTGATGGCTTGATGAAACGGCAACTATGGCGTCTACAAGATCTACGCGACGGTGGTGGTCTTGGGTTTACGGTCGAACTTTTCTTCCTCTCGCTGAGACAACTCTTATCAATACCTTCGTTGCACGAATCAAATAGTGTCTTCTACATCGGCGCCTTCAAGATTATCACTTCTCAGTGGGAGGGGGCCAGGAAATCGCTCGGGACGCAACATATCCTGCTTAATCTTATATGCGACTTGATCATCCCCGGTCGTGGGGTTTTCTCGGACTTTGCATATCCGGAATCCATCACGGCGATGCTCCTTGAAACGGTGGGAAAGATGCTTCAAGTGTACATAGGCCCAGACGAGCACATACGTGGTGTTGAGCAGGAGATTGAGGGGGTTGACTCGAGAACTTGCACGGACATGGGACTTCGGCACAGGGCATTGGCAGCTATTTCACGGTCACGTGGAAACGTTGCAGATTGCGTAAGCGAGAGGCACGAGGCTTCCTCTCTTCTCTCCGCTGCAAGTCAGAATCACGCATAACGCGTAACACTACCGCTGTAATAATTATTCTCTTGCGATTGCTGACCCTACCATATTTCACCGAGGCCAATATGTGTATAGTAGTGCAGATAGAGGGGAGCTCTTCGTTGCAGCGCGGCACTCCGCACATCCTTGCGCACATCGCCACCCCCACTAGTAAGTTAGTAGAATGGTGAATAGAAAGTGATGTGATCTCAGAGTCATGGTGGTCTCCCATACGTCGCCAAGAACGCAGGATGGCTGCTACCTCGATTTGCGCTCGCGTGTCGAGGCGCTTGGGTTACGGCTTTTCTTAACCCCAATAATGCTCCAAAATTTGGGCTTCGTAGTCTTGTGGGAAGAGCTTGGGAAGACCCCAGAAGTATGAATCGGAACGCTTTTGCTTCTCTGAATGCGGCGTTTCTTGGTCTCTAAAACGTCTTCATGGCTTCACCGAGCTTCATCGATTCATTCCCCACTGAGAGTAATTTGGACAATCTGACTCGCAACTCACCCGATATCAATTGATAGCCGAGAGCAGCTTCAACTGGCAAAGACGCCCATTCAAAAATTCAAAGGTCACGCGTGGTCTGTTGCGGTTATGATAGGGGAATCTTATCCTGAATCTCACTGGCACTACTGCCAGTGTAACAGCTGCACTCGAACTTCCTCACATCCTAATCGACATTTCAGCCCATCCTTTTATGGATACAGTGATGCCTGGATACACAGAGCGCGTAGCTGACCTTGAGCGAGGGGAGTCGCTGCCCTTAGGTGAGTCCTAGAGTGTCTCTCGTCTGAATGGGCATTGACGGCCCTATAGAAGAGTTAAGGGGAGAGACTAGGTCGGAGACACTGGAAGGACCTTCTGACTTGAGTGCGTGTCTTGTGTCGTTGAGTTCGCGGAGACCTGAAGTGTGGCTCGTTATATGCTGTAGGCCCAGGAGAGGGAGCGACGAGCAATGCTTCTTCGGAGGACCAATTTCATGCAGAATTTCACAGAGAGCGCAGGGACTTCGATGGTGGTGCCGATGCCCTCTGGTCGCTTTATGCCAAACGGGCTAAAACACATGACGAAGCTCGATTTGAAAGCCTGACGGGGAATATGGATGGAGCCATGCTATTTGTACGTGTATTACTGTGCGCATACTGTAACTGCGTCGGGCTCATTAACCTGCATATTCGCAGGCCGGCTTGATTTCTGCTTTTCTTGCCCCCTTCCTTATCGAAAGTATCCATCGATTGAAATCAGACCCCGCTCAGGAATCAGTGTATTACCAGAAGCAGTCGCTGGCAATTCTTGCCCAGATCTCGCAGCAAATTGCGTCAATCAACCCACAGGGTCCCATCCCACACCCTCCCTCACTGTCCTATGCTCCATATAAACCATCATCTTCTGACATTCGAGTGAACAATTACTGGCTCGTCAGTCTCGTGTGCAGTCTGTCGGCAGCGCTCCTTTAACTCTTTGTTCGGCAGTGGGTTCGACCCTACTTGCAGGTCTTCCATCGACACGATCACCCTTTGAAGAGAGCGCGATTGCGACAATTTTTTTTGGAGGGCGCCAACGGAATGCGGACCTTGGCAGAAGCAGTCCTCAGGCTGATCCATGTCTCGCTTTTCTTATTTTTTTTGGGCCTTGGCGATTCAATGATAAATACCAACAGGGCTGTTGGTGTTATCACTATCGTCCTTTTCATCTTTTTTGGGTCATTCTACCTGTACGGCGTATCAGCACATCTCAGGAACCTGCAGTTGCCATACCGGACTCTCATCTCGCGTCCGATATTCCATTTGATGCAGAAATTCCAGAAACCTTATTTCGACAACAGCTTCCCTCGCCAACGGCCTGTGCCCACGAGCATTGAAGCATATCAGGAACAACTGGTAATGGAAGAGACCGAAGAACGCAAACAGCGCGATGTACGCGCCATCCGATAATTGGTCGACAACACTCTGGCGAACGGAGAGATGGAATCCCTTGCGTTGGCGATTCCTGGAACTTTCAACACAGAATGGGCCCGAGAAGTGTGGACAGATGTCTCCTCTCGGGGGCACTCCGACCCCGACACTTTGGAGTCCCAGATGGGTCGTGTCGCTACCAGTGGTCCGGCCTCTCCCATTCAACACCCCTCATGTTTCCTGGAAGGAACTTCCGTAGACATCATCTGTCAATGCGTACGCTACCTTTTCGAGACCTGCGACAATCACTCTTATTTCCCAAATGAGGCAAGACGTAGGCGCATGCGCGCATGCATCGAGGCTGCAGCGTCACTTGTATGCTGTATCGGGTTTCAATTGGAGTGGTTGGGAGAAGTTGGCAAGTTGGTCAGCGAAATAGGCCATATCGAAAAGATCAGCCAGTCACCGACGACCACATCTGATCCATCGTTCATCGTGCGCTGGACGTGTCTTTCACTCGTGGTCATTCAGCGGATACTGGGCAGTAACCGGTTGCAGGTGCCCGCAAGGGACGCAGTGAGCGGACTGGCACGCATACAATTGGAATACGGACAACAAGACGAGGCGGGATGGAGGAGCGCTCAATGGATCAATAAAAGTCTCAAGACAGCATGGGAGCGCGTTGAGGAGCTCCATCGAGCATTCAAGCCCTGGGCGCAGAAGAGGACCAGGGAGCAAGTCGAAGAAATCCTACGAAACCACGAACGACAGATTTCGGAATTGGAGCGCATTAAAGTCGAGGCCGATAGCATGGAGGATGTCGACTGGCGGATCTCCCGTTATCAAGACGCAATGGATGACGCCACTTATGGGTTGACGAGACAACTCCCCGGTGTATCGTTCGACGAGCCACACCGATCTGAATGCTTCCTGATAAGCGGTACTTTCAATACTTCAGCTACAGGTAGCGCCCCAGTCACCCCCCAATTGATATACCCAGGACAACGGGTTCAAGCGTTGGCCAGAGTTGGACTAAAGCTTCGTGAAGTCCTGGATGGGCAGGTCCCCGACGGACACAAGGAGGTTCTTGAAAGCCTGAAATCGGTCCACCAAGTCCCTATTTCACTGCGCCGGCCCGGTGGCTTGATGAAACGGCAACTGTGGCGTCTACAAGATCTACAAGACGGTGGTGGTCTTGGGTTTACGGTCGAACTTTTCTTCCTCTCGCTAAGACAACTTTTATCGATACCCTCATTGCAAGAACCAGATAGTGTCTTCTACATCGGCACCTTCAAGATTATCACGTCCCGCTGGGAGAAGAGCAGGGAATCGCTCGGGACGCAACATATCCTGCTTAATATCATTTGCGACCTGATTATCCGAGACCGCGATGTTTTCTCGAATTTTTCATATCCGGAGTCTATCACGACCATGCTCCTTGACATGGTAGGCAATATGCTTCAAGGGTATGTGGGCCCAGACGAGCCTATTCGAGATGCTGTGCAGGAGATAGAGAGCGTCGACTCGAGAATTTTCATGGACACGAAACTCCAGCGCTTGGCATTGGCAGCTATTCCACGATCCCATATTGATCACGTTGCAGGTTCCATAGGCAAGAGGCACGAGTCACCCTCCCTTCTGACGCCTGCGGGTTAGGAACGTCAGAATCACGCGTAACACTACACACTGTAATGATTGACTTCTTGGGACTGTATTCTTGACCCTAAATAGTTTCCGTGGGAAAAAGCCTTGGTATGAGTGGAAGACTCATTCATTAGGGTATATTCTGAAATTGGTCAAATAAGGGTTCATCCTTTTGGAGCTGCTGTCATGGAGCCGGTGTATGGTCGCACTAGACGCTGTTCTCAGTCATCGAATCTACTAGGGGATTTGGTGAACTTGGGTTTGATGGTTTCTGGAGGCGAAATTAACTTGATTGGAGAGCCAAACGTTATCGTGGGGCCAACGAGTGGTCGGATTGTGATTCTAGTCATCATGGCAGTGCTCCGCTCGTCACAGGTCTCGTCCAATCATGACGTAAACAAATACTAGTACCGAACCGTCCGCCTTCTTCTCCATTTCTTATCTCTTTCTGTACAAAGTAGCCTCGCTCTCGCTATCATCCCTCTCAATAACATAACATACTATGAAATACTATCATGTACAATGCGTTCCCTTTTACTGTGATCAAGGGCCCCAAACCGCTAGTACTTTAATATAGTTATTCAAGTTATCGCCGGGACGTACCCTTTATCATGTCACGTAAAAAGACCTGTGGTTGGTTCATAGGATCGCCGGACACTTGGTGAAAAAAAAGGATCACCACACCATGACACTTGACAGAATTTGCCGATGTCATGAGACTAACCGTATAACGCGCTGCACTTGAGCTTCCTCACTCCCCTCACTCCCCACTGCCCAATCGACATCTCAGCCCTTTCAGTTATGGATATCGTGATGGCCGGATACGCAGAGAACATAACTGACCTAGAACGAGGAGAGTCGGTATCCTTAGGTGGGTCTTGGATTGGTTCTTATCCGAATAGGTATTGATGGCCCTAAAGACGGTTTAGGGGGAGAGGCGTGGTCGGAGACATTTGAAGGACCTGCTTACCCTAGTGCGTATCCTGTATCATTGGGTGCGTGGAGATCTGATGTGTGACTCATTATATGTTTTAGACTCAGGAGGGAGAGCAACGGGAAATTCCTCTTCGGATGGCCTATTTCCTCCAAGGTCTCACAAAGAGCGCAGGGATTTCGATGATGGTGCCAATACCCTCTGGTCTCTCTATGGAAAAGAGGCTAAGACCCATGACGAAGCCCGGTTCCAACGTCTGGCGGCGGATATGGATGGAATCCCTACATTCGTGAGTGTGTATTACTGTGTTCATCGTAGATTTGAGTTCATTCTGTATTTCAACAGGCTGGCTTATTTGCTGCAGTTCTGACTTCATTCCTCGTCCAAAGTATTCAGACTTTGCAAACTAACCCCATGGAGCAAGCGGCGTATTACCAGCAACAGTCTGTCGCGATGCTGGCCCAGATCTCACAGCAAATCGCATCCATCACACCACAGGTTCCCATCGCGTCCACCCCCCCACCGCCCTACCCAGCGTTCCGCCCGTCGGATTCCGACATTCGGGTGAACATTTACTGGGTCACTGGTCTCGTATGCAGTCTATCTGCAGCGCTCCTTGCAATCCTCGTTCAACAATGGGTCAGATCCTACATGCAGGTCTTCCAGCGGTACGACCACCCCTTGAAAAGAGCGCGATTCCGGCAGTTCTTTTTCGAGGGTGCCAACGGAATGCGGAACTTGGCCGAAGCGGTCCCCAGGCTGATTCAGCTCTCGCTTTTCTTTTTTTTTTTGGGCCTTGGTGATTCAATGATAAGCTCTAACAAGACCGTTGGCGTGACCACCATCATTCCTATCTGTATTTGTGGATCTTTTTACCTGTACAGCGTATCGGTACCCCTCGGGAACCTGCAATCGCCACACCAGAATCTCTTCTCGCGTTTGATATTCTTTCTGATGCAGAAGTTCCCGAGACATTATTTCGGCGCCCGCTTTCTTCGCAAACCGCGTACGCCCACGAGCATTGAAGAATATCAAGAAGAGCTGGTGATGGAAGAGACCGAAGAACGCAAAGAGCGCGATGTGCGCGCCGTCCGATGGTTAGTCGACAACACTGCAGTGACTGGAGAGATGGAACCCCTCGTATTGGCGATTCCTGGTACTTTCAACACAGAATGGGGCCGAGAAGTATGGATAGACGTCTCCTATCAGGGACGCTCAGGCCTCGACACCTCGGAGTCCCAGACGGATCATCCCGCTGCTGGTGGTCCAGCCTCTCTCATCCACCAATCCACACGTCCTCTTGAAGGAACCGCCGCTTCCACGATATGTCTATGCGTACGGTATCTTTTCGAGACCTGCAACAATCGCTCTTATTTCCAAAATGAGGACGCAAGACATAGGCGCATGCGAGCATGCGTCGAGGCTGCAGCGTCACTTGTATGCTGTATCGGTTTTCGATTGGAGTGGTTGGGAGAAGTTGGCAAGTTGGTCAGCGAAATAGGCCACATCGAAAAGATCAACCAGTCACCGACGACCATATCTGATCCATCGTTCATTGTACGCTGGACGTGTCTTTCACTTGTAGTCATTCAACGGATACTGGGCAGCAACCGACTGCAGGCGCTCGCTGTGTACGCGACAAGCGGACTCGCACGCTCTCAATCGGAATACGGAAAACCGGACGAGGTGGCATGGAGGGGCGCTCAGAGGATCGAGGATTGTCTCAAGACAGCATGGGAGCGGGTTGAGGAACTCCGTCAAGCATTTGAATCCTCGACCCAGAAGAGGACCAGGGAACAAGTCGAAGAAATCCTACGAAATCACGAATCACAGATTTCGGAATTGGAGCGCATTAAAGTCGAAGCTGACGGCGTGGATGACGTCGACTGGCGGATCTCACTTTATCAAGATGCGATGGATGATGCTACTCACAGGTTGACGCGTCAGCTTCCCGGCGTATCATTCGACGAGCCACACCGATCTGAATCCTTCCTGATAAGCGATACATTTAATTCGCAAGCCACAGGTAGCGCTCCAGTCACTCCCCAATTGATTTTCCCGGGACAACGTGTTCAAGCGTTGGCCAGAGTTGGAGTAAAGCTTCGTGAAGTCTTGGATGGGCAGATCGCCGACGGACACAAGGAAGTTCTTGAAAGCCTGAAATCCATCGACCAAGTCCCTATTTCGCTGCGCCGGCCCGATGGCTTGATGAAACGGCAACTATGGCGTCTACAAGATCTACGTGACGGTGGTGGTCTTGGGTTTACGATCGAGCTTTTCTTCCTCTCTCTGAGACAACTTTTATCGATACCTTCGTTGCACGAATCAAATAGTGTCTTCTACATCGGCGCCTTCAAGATTATCACTTCTCAGTGGGAGGGGGCCAGGAAATCGCTCGGGACGCAACATATCCTGCTTAATCTTATATGCGACTTGATCATCCCCGGTCGTGGGGTTTTCTCGGATTTCGCATATCCGGAATCCATCACGACTATTCTCCTTGAAACGGTGAAAGAGATTCTTCAAGGGTATGCGGGCCCAGACGAGCATATACGCGATGCTGAGCAGGAGATTGAGGGCGTTGACTCGAGAACTTGCACGGACATGGGACTTCGGCACAGGGCATTGGCGGCTATTTCACGGTAACGTGGCAACGTTGCAGATTCCGTAAGCGAGAGGCACGAGTTTTCCTCTCTTCTCACGGCTGCAGGTTTGGAATGTCAGATTTATGCGTAACACTACACACTGTAATAATTATTCTCTTGCGATTGCTGACTCTACTATATTTACCGTGGTCAATACGTGTATACTAGTGCACATTGGGCGCTCCTCGTTGCAGCGCGGCACACCGCACATCCTTGCGCACATCACCACCCCCAATGGTAAGTTAGTAGAACGGTGAATAGTGAATAGAAAGTGATGTGATCTCAGAGTCATGGTGGTCTCCTATACATCGCCAAGAACGCAGGATGGCTGCTACCTCGATTTGCGCTCGCGTCGTTGAGGCGCTTGGGTGTACGGCTTTCCTTAAACCCGATAACACCTCAAAATTTGGGCTTCGTAGCATTGTGGGAAGACTTGGGGAAGACCCCAGAAGCATGAATCGGAACCCTTTTGCTTCTTTGCATGCGGCGTTTCTTGGTCTCTAAAACGTCTTCATGGCTTCACCGAACTTCATCGATTTATCCCCCATTGAGAGTTATTTGGACAATCTGGCTCGCAACTCACCCGATATCAATTGATAGCCGAGAGCAGCTTCAATTGGAAGAGACGCCCATTCAAAGGTCACGCGTGGTCTGTCGCGGCCATGATAGCGGAATCTTATCCTGAATCTCACTGGCACTACTGCCGGTGTAACAGCTGCACTCGAACTTCCTCACATCCTAATCGACATTTCAGCCCATCCTTTCATGGATACAGTGATGCCTGGATACACAGAGCGCGTAGCTGACCTTGAGCGAGGGGAGTCGCTGCCCTTAGGTGAGTCCTAGAGTGTCTCTCGTCTGAACGGACATTGACGGCCCTATAGAAGAGTTAAGGGGAGACACTAGGTCGGAGACACTGGAAGGACCTTCTGACTCGAGTGCGTGTCTTATGTCGTTGAGTTCGCGGAGACCTGAAGAGTGGTTCGTTATATGGTGTAGGCCCAGGAGGGGGAGCGACGAGCGATACTTCTTCGAGGGACCCATCTCAAGTTCGTGCAGAGCTTCACAGAGAGCGCAGGGACTTTGATGGTGGTGCCAATGCCCTCTGGTCGCTTTATGCCAAACGGGCTAAAACACATGACGAAGCTCGATTTGAAAGCCTGACGGGGAATATGGATGGAGCCATGCTATTTGTACGTCTGTTACTATGCGCATATTGTAACTGCGTCGAGCTCATTAACCTGCATATTCGCAGGCTGGCTTGATTTCTGCTTTTCTTGCTCCCTTCCTTATCGAAAGTATCCATCGATTGAAATCAGACCCCGCTCAGGAATCAGTGTATTACCAGAAGCAGTCGTTGGCGATTCTCGCCCAGATCTCGCAGCAAATTGCGTCAATCAACTCACAGGGTCCCATCCCACACCCTCCCTCACTGTCCTATGCTCCATATAAACCGTCATCTTCTGACATTCGAGTGAACACTTACTGGCTCGTCAGTCTCGTGTGCAGTCTGTCGGCAGCACTCCTTGCGCTCCTTGTTCGGCAGTGGGTTCGATCCTACTTACAGGTCTTCCATCGACACGATCACCCTTTGAAGAGAGCGCGATTGCGACAATTTTTTTTGGAGGGCGCCAACGGAATGCGGACCTTGGCAGAAGCAGTCCTCAGGCTGATCCATGTCTCGCTTTTCTTATTTTTTTTGGGCCTTGGCGATTCAATGATAAATACCAACAGAGCTGTTGGTATTATCACTATTGTCCTTTTCATCTTTTTTGGGTCATTCTACCTGTACGGAGTATCAGCACATCTCAGGAACCTGCAGTCGCCTTACCGGACTCTCATCTCGCGTCCGATATTCTATCTGATGCAGAAGTTCCAGAAACCTTATTTCGACAACCGCTTTCCTCGCCAACGGCCTGTGCCCACGAGCATTGAAGCATATCAGGAACAACTGGTAATGGAAGAGACCGAAGAACGCAAACAGCGCGATGTACGCGCCATCCGATGGTTGGTCGATAACACTCTGGCGAACGGAGAGATGGAATCCCTTGCGTTGGCGATTCCTGGCACTTTCAACACAGAATGGGGCCGAGAGGTGTGGACAGATGTCTCCTCTCGGGGGCACTCCGACCCCGACACTTTGGAGTCCCAGATGGGTCGTGTCGCTACCAGTGGTCCGGCCTCTCCCATTCAACACCCCTCATGTTTCCTGGAAGGAACTTCCGTAGACACCATCTGTCAATGCGTACGCTACCTTTTCGAGACCTGCGACAATCACTCTTATTTCCCAAATGAGGAGGCAAGACGTAGGCGCATGCGCGCATGCATCGAGGCTGCGACGTCACTTGTATGCTGTATCGGTTTTCGATTGGAGTGGTTGGGAGAAGTTGGCAAGCTAATCAGCGAAATAGGCCACATCGAAAAGATCAACCAGTCACCGACAACCACATCTGATCCATCGTTCATCGTACGCTGGACGTGTCTTTCACTCGTGGTCATTCAGCGGGTACTGGGCAGCAACCGGCTGCGAGCACCTGCTGGGGACGCTGTGAGCGGACTGGCACGCATTCAATTGGAATACGAACAACAAGACGAGGCGGGATGGAGGAGCGCTCGATGGATCGATAAAAGTCTCAAGACAGCATGGGAGCGCGTTGAGGAGCTCCATCGAGCTTTCGAGCCCTGGACGCAGAAGAGGACCAGGGAGCAAGTCGAAGAAATCCTACGAAACCACGAACGACAGATTTCGGAATTGGAGCGCATTAAAGTCGAGGCCGATAGCATGGAGGACGTCGACTGGCGGATCTCCCTTTATCAAGATGCGATGAACGACGCCACTTATGGGTTGACGAGACAACTCCCCGGTGTATCGTTCGACGAGCCGCACCGATCTGAATGCTTCCTGATAAGCGGTACTTTCAATACTTCAGCTACAGGTAGCGCCCCAGTCACCCCCCAATTGATATACCCAGGACAACGGGTTCAAGCGTTGGCCAGAGTTGGACTAAAGCTTCGTGAAGTCTTGGATGGACAGGTCCCCGACGGACACAAGGAGGTTCTTGAAAGCCTGAAATCAGTCGATCAAGTCCCTATTTCGCTGCGCCGGCCCGATGGCTTGATGAAACGGCAGCTGTGGCGTCTGCAAGATCTACGCGACGGTGGTGGTCTTGGGTTTACGGTCGAACTTTTCTTCCTCTCGCTAAGACAACTTTTATCGGTACCCTCATTGCAAGAACCAGATAGTGTCTTCTACATCGGCACCTTCAAGGTTATCACGTCCCGCTGGGAGAAGAGCAGGGAATCGCTCGGGACGCAACATATCCTGCTTAATCTTATATGCGACTTGATCATCCCTGGTCGTGGAGTTTTCTCGGATTTTGCATATCCGGAATCCATCACGACTATTCTCCTTGAAACGGTGGGAGAGATTCTTCAAGGGTACACGGGCCCAGAAGAGCATATACGTGGTGCCGAGCAGGAGATTGAGGGCGTTGACTCGGGGACTTGCAGGGACATGAGACTGCAGCGCAGAGCATTGGCGGCTATTTCGCGGTTACATTGAAAATGTTGCTGATTCCGTAAGCGAGAGGCACGAGTCTTCCCCTCTTCTCACCGCTGCAAGTCAGAAACATGCATAACACTACACACTGTAATGGTTGTTTTATTGCGGTTTACTATATTTCACTGGGGCCAATACGTGTACACTGAGTTAGCAATAGAGTGGCGCTCCCCATCCCAGTGCGGCACTTTGCACATCGCCATCCGCCACTAGAATGGTGATTAGAAAATGATGCGGTCTCCGAGTCATGGTAGTCTCCGTCGTGCGTCGCCAAGAATACAGGATGACTGCTACCTCGATTTTTGTGAGTCGTTGAGGCACTTGGGTGTACGGCCAAGGTCTGAAAGTCGATAATTTGGGCTTCGTAGCCTGAATCCAGAAGTACGAATCGGTTCCCTTTTGCTTCTCTGAATGCGGAATTTCTTGGTCTCTAAAATATCTTTATAGGTTCGTCCCCCATTGAGGGTAGTGAGGACCAAGGGAAAATGTGTCCTTCAACGAAACAGGAGAGACAGACGCCCTCAGGCTGGACCGATTGCCGAGTCGGCCGAACGGAGCCTAATGTGCGCGTAATCTCCGAATAAAGCGCCTTAAAAAAAAATAAAAAAGAATCCGAGCAACGTCATCAATCTTGAAGCTGCATGGCGTCCTCGTGTCTCTTCTCGGGGCTCATGCATGTCCCGTGTCACACTTCGCCCTATATCGTCTCTTTGCGCCCCATCCCGTCCTGAGCACTGACTGGGCTCTGTATGCTCCATGGGAAACTGCTGTTCCAATACCTCTACCGAGCTTAATTCGCCCCCGGGCGGTGTTCCCCGGGAAACCCAACCAAATGTACAAACGTCCGAAGTCCGGAGGGATGTGCCTCTTCCTCTGTCACCTCAGGAACGCGGCGCGACGCTTGAGCCTCTCTCCTCAGTCCAACCTGGTGTATTCCCTGCACCCCCATCCCAATCCGATGGGAAAACCTCCCAAAGAGCACCACCCGGATCTGGTAGATCAAGGTCTTCGTCTTCCCCTCACTATTCGACCAAGTCAAATTCTCCGTATCCATCGTATGATAGCGCACGGGTGCCTCTGCCAGCCTCTGGCAGAGAAATGTCCCAGAAACCGTCACCTACATCCGGTAGATCAAGGTTTTTGTCCTCCCCGGACCACGTGTCCAAGCCAAATTCTGCGTACCCATCATATGATCGCGCAAGGGTTGGGTCGTCGCCAGCACCGGCGGCGGCGGCGTCTTCATCCTCGCTTGGGCGAGTGCACGCTCATGGCTACAGACACCGAAACAGAATTGACTCGGCACCGGATCCCCGATCAACCCCGAGGGCTGCCCTAAAGCCAGCCGCTGCGAGAGGAAACAACACCGGGCCTTTCCCTTCGACTATGCGGGAGGCACTTCCGGATGGCTTCAGGTATGCGCCGCGATCCTGAAATATTCACGAATAACCATCACAATGGTCCGTAGGTTCAGAACCCTTGTCTTGGGAAAGGTGCGCACCGACGCAATGGGACGCACGTCTCAAGGTTAAATTGACATCTACTAAAACAGAGTCAGTCCGGGAAATCTTCACTCATCAACGCAGTCTTCAATATCGATATGGCTGTAAATATTTTTTACCTTAATTCCAGTTTCGCTAATCGAATACCCCTGTTAAAAAAGGCGGCACCAGGGAGTCAGCGAAACGTCGATATCAACGTCGGCTTTTCTCCGAGCAATAACCGTTATCTCGTAGTACATGAGTATTCTGGATTCGGGTCTGGCGATGCTCAGAGCCTGCAGACTATTCGGGACTTCATCTTGTATCACACTGATGCGAGCCGTTCAGTTTCGGAGAGATTACATGCCATTTGGTAGATTGGAAATTGTCGACATTTCAATGTGACTGATAAAGGCAATTCTTTAGGATATGTGTTCCCATGTCTGACGCCATCGAGAGGAGGCTGGGGGAGGGTGTCAAAGAGATTCTTGACATGAAAAATGGTAGGCGTGCTCAAGAGCTGGTATCTGTATATGGAACTGATGCGAGGCTTAGTGCCCGCCATGATCGTGTTCACTAAATTTGACCTGTTGGTCTCCAGAGTTCAGTTTGATGTTACACGTAGCCACGAACAGCCGATGGCCAGGGCACATGCGATGTACGAGGACTTGTGTAGCTCCCTGTTCCATAAGGATCCTAAGGATGTGCCAGCGGTGATATTTTCTGGTAATTGTTTTTCTGTATGTGCTCCACAGAAGTCCGTCCAATGCCTCCCATCCTTTATCTTTGTAGAGAAACGCGCATATAGAGATCTTATTGGCGAATTGACTTCGACTACTCACGGGATCATCAGGGCGGACTCACGTAATTCCGCTGGTCGTCCTACATCGTCTCAAGTACAACTACCAGGAATACCAATAGCCCCTGCGCTTCTTGCATGGTCCGTAGCACAGAGGGTAAACCATGATATTATTATCCAAGCTTCCATCGAGCACGTACTGTCATCTTTATTCCCGAAGATTATCACCTGATCCCGTTTGCTAGGGTTGGGCGAAGTCGTGAGTAATATATGTCTGCCCAACAACATCGAGTATATTCCGACAAGTTCCCTTGCATACGTAGGATACTGGCGTAGCCTCGGATCGAGTCAAGACTTCACTGGTCAGGCCCTGGAAAGCTGTGTGAATGTGATTCACGAAGATATTATCAACGTCTGGAACTTTGATGACAGGGAAAGAGTCAGTCGTTCTATCATAAGTTCATTATTAGTATTTATTGAAGGAAATCAGTATCTATTGAGCAGTGACTTGACGGCCAGGATGTCCCACCTTGTTGGAGACCTAGCAGGGTCGCCTGCTATCTCGTGAGTGCAGCCACGTGGACTCGGTTCCGCACGTTGAAGACAGATCTCCGAACAGTCCTGACTTGTATTTGAATGGGACCAGCACGCCCATGGCCCAATGGATGGACGGCCCATACCAAAACAAGTGAGTATGTTTTTTGTCTTTTATCAACCTGGCCTCATCTCTTTGCTCAGTAAGAGGAACATCCGCTGTGTTATGGCCTACATCGTAGACCTCACTGTCATCCTGCATGGGCTTTTTGTGTCCGCTCGTAGTGTGTCCGCAACGAAAGTTCAGTCGGCTGTGAAGGACTACGCCAAGAGTGGCTCCAGGAGCCAAATTCACGACGAGATCCGGAGCTTTGTCACAGAGATCCCTCTCACTTACCACGAGAGGGACACGATAATGGAGAAAATTGTTGACTTGATCAAGCAAAATTGTGTACCCAACCTCTAACAATGACAGCGGTCAAGCATCTCCAGTGCCATCCACCGACATTCTTCGACGCACGTGGACGGTCCCCATTGCCTCTGCTTCGGCTACATGAGCCTCCGTCCTTTCGGTTTCTATACACACATTTATCTCTATGCGGTCAATTCACTCTATGTCATCAGTACTAGTGTATTACCAGATGTATTGCATAAGCTCCTTTACATGCTCAGCTCCGCTCTGCAGGCCAAGTACTGCCAATCCTCCTAGAGACAAATATATGCAAACGACGCCCAGCAAGCGTTTTCGTCTTCCTCAACTCTGACCCTTGAAAAATGCACTCCTAGCATTGGAAAGGATGTACGCGGCGTGGGAGAAAGTCTCAAGAAAACCTCAAGAGCTTCTCCAAATGATACCGTGACCCGGGGCCAGCCCGACTGGCACAACACTGGTCTAGCATAGTACTGTAAGCGGAAAGCTGGGCAAGGAACGACTTAAGATGGGCGCTCCAGGTGCTTTCGAGAAGTTATACTGTCGGACCCTGACCTATGCAAAAAACGCACTACATATTTTCTCTAGCCACATCGTAAGTGCTTCAAATTTTACATAGTGGTAGACCAATGTATATTCAATGAAATGGCAATTTTTATTTTTATTTCCGAATTGCGTGGAAATGCAGACTTCCAAGTTTGCCCGCACCTCTGCAACTTTTTGTCACACAATGTAGCACCCACTGGCAGCGCACACAAAGCATCAGCATTTCGCGCCTTCTTTGTCCCATGTGGCCGACAAACCGGTGGCGTTGCGAAGGGGAGCTTGAATCTCATCGCGCTCTTGTCACCCTCAGGAGCCTCAATGAGAGATCCCATTCTGCAACTCAATCGCAAAGGTTCCACGACTCTGAACTTAGCATGGATAGTCTCTGTTGTATATTATAACACCCTAGTTGTGCAGAATTTTATGAGACCAACACAATCTATGGGATCTGGGGGTGCGGACGCGTGCAAATCGCGACTGCCCCATTCTTTTCAACCCACCACAGATGTGTATTTGCACTGATCCACGTCTTGTTTGTATGATTCTATAACTATATATCTTAATACACATACAGTAATTGTCATGGGGAGAGAGGACATCGCCAAAGTGATGATCGGGTGTCGTCTTCAAGATTTGCACGCGACAGGGCATTTGCACTGGCCAGGGTCTGACAGTAAACGTACTAGTAAACCATTGACACGTGGATTTCACCCTTAACTCTGAGTTGACTTGAGTTGACCGTTGAGCTGAGTTGAGTTAGATGTCCCATGTCCCAACTCATGTGACTCAATGGAGTCCTTGTTGAGTTATGGACACGTTTAGGAATAGGATAGAGTGAATAAATATACTATCTGAGCAATAGAACATGTGCAGGCGGTGTCTGCATGAGAAGACAGCGCTATCGGGCGCATAAGCATAGGCGAATACAAGTAAAGTACCAATAACTCACCTCAGCTATCGTCCGGCAATGTTAATCGCAGGGGACAAATATATTGAAGCGGATAGTCTGTGAAATCGTGAAGGTGTGGCACGAGAGTGCATGGAAGGCTGGTTGTTGCTTACGATGCTCTACAGATGGTCGGAGTCATGCTGCTGATTAGAGACGTCCTGTGGGAGGGCCCGGGACAGGTGAGACCCGAAAGTAGAGCCAGGAAGCCGTAATGGCTCGAAGGTGAGATCTTTGAGTTTGGTTGCCTCTCAAGCGCTGGACAAGGAAGGAGGAGCAGGTGGAAGGGCGATCAAATCCTTTGTCGCCATTGCCAGAGCCGGTGGTACGCCTATTTCATAGGAGAGAGTGGTCCAATCTGCAGGAAGCGACGAGACCCGACTATTGAATATTGAATAGTCATGGTCAATGGACTAAAGGAGGTATTGGAAGGTATGGGATTCTCATGGAGTGAGAAAAGACGTTTGAACATTTGAACACGAACGAGACCAGTCTGAGTAGTGGTTGTGTTGTCTTCGGCATCCTCCCTTTGGTCACAGAAATTCGGAATATAGAATGAAGAGTCACACCCACAACGACTTCAAATGTCGATTGATCGTCAGATGCATCAAGCAAATCAGAGCGAGGAGGGTATATTGGAAGCCATTGCACAGCACTGTAGGCATAATATAGTGATACGTCTGCCAGTGCGTGAAACCCGCTAGGGTACAGGACAAACAAACACAACCAGACACAACTTTTTGGCGCATACATATGAAAATAACTGTACTGTAATATAAAAAAAGTTTTTAAAAAATATTTGGAGGATATATAAGTTAGTAGTAATCGGAAGGAATGAGTGAGAAATCCGATTGACTGAACAATGGGTGGTTCGAACCTGGGGTAAGATATAGTACGGACTTGTACGTATCTGATTTTTGTCTACTCGCAACATAATACGTCCTTGAGTCTGCAAGGTAAGCCATTCAACTATTCCCTCCATTTCCTGAGGGGGGAACACAAAATTGCTTAATCAAGTCGATGATTTTCTCCAAGATCAAATCCTTTTGTGGCACAGAAAATCTGATTGCGAACGCTTCTGTAATAAAGCTCCGGATATCGTTGTGAATCGCAACTCTGTGCCGGGACCTGGCATGCCTCTCGAAGATCTGCTGCGCGTGGTTTGGGGACATATCATCAGCGGCCATCCGAAAGATGCCATCCAGGATAACTGTGAGATCGACAATGTAGCCCATCACGCAACGGACATTCTCCTGGCTAGTAGATGAGAGTGGTTAACCTAGGTCATGAAAACAAGAGCGCCCGCTTACCTGCCACTATACACGTCGTGGACCCAATCTGCGTAATCGTCCCCAGCAGCTCTAGTCGGCTCGGAACCACTTGGAAATTGTGGCTGAGGATCTACTCAATCTTACAGAGACTGTGCTCACCCCGACGTTGCGTTAATAGATCCAGACAGATCTTTGACGAGGTGAGACATCTTCGCTTTGAATTTATCGCCCGAAAGATACTAATCCCGGTCAGCAGCTAGCCCAACCAACGACCGAGGAGAACCAAACCCTGCTCTTGTCGTTCAGATTCCAGATCTCAACAATATCGACGTGGATAATATTCACACAGTTCTTGAGGGTTTGATCGGCGAAGTCGAGACTAGACCATAGGCTACGCCAATATCCTGACAGGATCACGGGTATGTTAGAATCTACCCGAATTCATGGGGTTAGTATGCTCACGGCTCCGTCCAATTCTGGAAAAGGATGTGATTAAAAAAGTAAGAGGAGAAATACATGACGAACCCGACGGAGGCCTGAATGATGATGTCATGGTTTACTCGTAATGCCGCTGACCACGCAAGAGGTACAGCGCCAACTCGTTGCTTTGCTCCTTGTCCCTTAGAGGGTGCGCGTGAGTCCGTAATGAACCTATCTGTTGTCACGATTAAGTTGTCGATAAGATCGACAAATCTTGAATTCGCTGTGAATTAGTGACGTCAGTTGATCCATCTACAAGCGTATGGGAGATGAAGGCACCCGAAACGATCTCTGCAGGCACATCCCTAGGGTCTTTATGAAAAAGACGGCGGCAGGAGTCTTCATACATTCTATGTGCCCTGGCCCTTGCGCGTTCATGACGTTGAGGTTCGCCACTGGGGCTGTCGAGACGAACTTGGGAGACGACCACGTCAAATTTGGTGAACACGACAACCACTGGCACTGTAACTCACGTCGGTGACGTTAACGAGGGATATAGTATTTGATCGCGCTCACCGTTCCTCAAGCCCAGAATCTCTTCCACACCATCTCCAAGCCTCCCAGCAATAGCGTCAGACGCTGGGACACATATCCTAAATTGACTTTAATCAATAATACAAGACATTAAATATCACAAAAACAGAATTCTCCACCAGACAGCGTGTAGCCTTTCTGAAGGTGAGCGGCTTGGGTCAGTGCGGTGTGAGATGAAGTCCCGGATCATCTGCAAGTCTTGCGAATCGCTAGCCTGGGAGTCCAAACCGGAACACTCATGGACAATGAGGTAGCGATTATCTTCTGGACGAAATTCGACGTTGATATCGGCTTTCCCAGGCGTTCTCTTTGGAGCCGCCTTGTATCCATTGCACAGTCATGTAGGTGACGTAGAAAACACTATATGGAAACGCACTGTGACATCCACTTTGAAGGCGGCTTTGATGAGCGACGATTTTCCGGAGCCGCTCTGTTATGGAGTGTGGAACCAAGATCAATGTTGATAGACACTTGCCTAGGTCGTAGCATGTACGCACCTTCCCAATAACGAGAATTCGGAATCTACGGAGAAAATATGAGACATGAGTTACGAATACAAGATAGTGTCGAAGAACACACTTGAAGTGTTCGAGGAGCACTTGCCGCACTGTCGAGTTGAGCGGCCTACGGGCGGGATAACTCATGGTCGGCCGCCTGGGAGATGCCCTTGAGTGTTCTTATCATTGTCAGCGAGAGTACGCGGACCAGCCATGGTCGCGCTCACCTACACTCGCTTGTCTGTGATCTGAACTGGGGCTCCTACTTGATGAGGCAACAGATGACTTCGCCTTGGACCTCTTCGATGGTAAAGGCGGGAGGTCATCGTCCTTCCTAAGTTGTACTTTTTGTGGGGCAGACTTGACCCTGGGTCGTTCATACCAGGGGCTTCTACTGAATGAGGCCACAGATGACTTCGTCCTGGACCTCTGGGATGGTGGTAAAGGCGGGAAGTCGTCCTTCATGGGTTGCACTTTCTGTGGAGCAGACTTGACCCTGGGTCGTCCATACGAATGGGGGCTCCTACTAAATGAGGCAACAGATGACTTCGCTCTGGACCTCTGGGATGGTGGTAAAGGCGGGAAGTCGTCGTCCTGTGTGGGCTGCAGTTTCTGTGGAGCTGACTTGACCCTGGGTCGTTCATACGAACGGGTGCCCCTACTAGATGAGACAACAAATGACTTCACCCTTGGCCTGGACCTCCAGGTTGGTAACAGCGGCAAGTCCCCACCGTTCCACATGGACAACACTTTCTGAGGAGCAGACTTCACCCTGTTGCGGGTGAGTAGTTCACCCAAAGGCACTTCCCAAACTTCTGGTGGCTGACGACCCGGCAGTTGGGACGAGGACCCAGGTGCTCCCACGCCTTGTGACATGAGTATTGAGTGATTTCGAGATGTTACTTCTCTGGTAGTTACGGGGGGTACGTGATCCGCGGTGGTTGTGCTGCAACAATTACCCATCGGAAGACGCAAAGACCTGGTGGAAGCCCAAGTAGATGGTTTTAAAGACGCACATCGTATGGGGTCTCGTATCTATAGGAGAGTGGGCATGAGGATTCCTGCAAGTCGACCGAGATGGAAGTTCATCACGATACAGTGATCACCACCCATATGGGGTAACGCATTGGGGTTATAGTAGCGTTCGTTGGGATATTCTACTGTAATAAAAAAATGAAATAAAATCCTGTATTGGAAGTGGGTGACTTGGAAGTGGTTTCAGATCTTCCAGCCCCCTCGAAAATGCTATAGCTAGCTCGTACACTGCAGCCGTTTTCATATCGATAGGCGGTTTGGCGAAAAAAAGTTGAGTTGGCGGAGTAAGCGGAAGACGAAGATAACCAGATATCGGAAATTTTATCAGGCAAAATAAGTATTATTTTTCGTTTCGATTTTATTTTACTTTACAGAGTCCTGGCATTTCTCCCGATATGAGGTCCCGAGACTCCGCTTACTCGACATTTTTTCGCCAACTTGCCAACATGGTATCGATATGAATGATGGCTGTACACTGACTAATTATTCGGGCCTCTCAAACTGGCTTCGGACCCCAGTTATCACCAACACACGCACACTGCCCATCACCATATGCATCACCATGAGGCAAAAAGAGAACTGTGGAGGGAGCTCACCTGGGTCTCACATGCGCTCACACTCGAGATACTTTCAGCTTTGCTATTCCCATGACTATGGTCACATTGAATACAGCTCAGAGGCAGAGCACCCATATGCATTTGGGTCAAGGCCCATCTTTCCACAAGCCCTCTGCGCTAGTACTGATGAAAATGAGGCCGCGGGCTCTGATCGATCTGATCATCCACGTTGAATATTAAATATTGAATGGCTCGCTGCAGATTAGCCGAAGGTAAGTTAAGTAACTCTCCATCAGGGTGTGGTTACAGCACTGTGCTGATACCGTAATGCATAGCATCCCCACACACCCTTGGTGGGATTTGCCGCCACCATGAGGTCGACAGTAACATTCACTGCAGCGCACTTCCTTACTTCCCTCACGCCCCAGTCGACATTTCTGCCTATCCCGTTATTGATGCAGTGCAGGGAGCAGAGACACGAACGAAAGCCACTGCGCTTGGGTAGGTCCCAGAACGTCTATTGTACGAACGGATATTGATAGACCTAATGATAAGTTAAGATTCTACTAATATATTGCGTTATCAAATTTCAAAATTAAAATAAAATAAAGTACTCGACCCTCCAGCGACAGTCACGCGTTGTGTTCGGTTTTACGGTAGCTCGGCGATGTTGGGGTGTAGAGGCGTTATCACGCGGCGGGGTCTGGTCCGAAACCTCGAAAGTATGCGCCACCTCCTCGGCCTCTGTGGACACCCCGTTTGCGCCGTCGCTCTGCCGCTGCACGGCGGCAGAGGTGGGTACCCATTGCGGTCCAAACAGATGCAGCAGTGGGTCGATCGTCCGCCTGTACACCTGCGCCCCTTCTTCGTTGCTGCCATTTCCTTTTCCTTGGTTGAGGTTCTTGGCTCTGTGAACACCGAGGGCGGGGGTCGAGTGGGTGGGTAGGGCAAAGCGCATTGGGTGGATGTGATCCAGGTAGGGTGATGTGGCAATTTGGTTGCTGGTGGATGTTCTCGGGTGTGATGTGGGACTACGGGTGCCGATCGTGCACACTACGAGCAAATCGTCTGCGTTTCCGTGGTCGTGTGTCTTCTGACTCTCTGGGCGTGTTTTCAAGAATAACCCTGTGCGAGTTATAAGTGTTGGGGTAGGAGTTGGGGGTCGTACACACCCAAGAGAGAAAAACACACCGTCGTCGTTGCCCGACGGAGCGGCAGCACTCCTCGCGTGCTTGGGGTGACCGGCGTCACATGCCATTGAGTTTGGAGGTGGAGATGGCAGGTGCTGATGTACCGCACGCCGCTCCAGGCCCGCTCGAACCCATCGACTCTGAGGACGCCCCCGTGACCACAAGCCGCGCGCTGCCCAGAGAGAAAAGAGGTCTGCCAGAGTGACCCGGGGAAGTGCACAGAATATGGTGGTAAAGTGCGAAGGGAGCATAGATTCGAAGCGCGCAAGGACTGAGAACGCGCGGCCTGAGCTAGTGGACTAGGAACCATTTCCGGGGGTTAGTAGCGGTGGTGGTGGTCATCGGGGTGTTTCTATGAGCGGGGAGGAGAAAAGTGAAAGATGGGAAGGGGGATGGTAGGGTAGGGACAGGCGGGGGAGATGGGAGATGAGTGAAAAGGGAGGAACCCAAAAAGTGGGGCTGCGTTGTCGTGAGATTAATTTGCATAGTCCGAGAAAGGAGAAAGTGCGCCGAGCAGCACAGCGCCTTACAACGCAGTGGCAGGCTGGAACGCGGAAGCCGGGGCGAGCAGGAACACGTAGTTGTGAGCCGGCGCCTGAATCGCTGGAGCCAGCGCGAGTGGAAGGGTGGGTTGCGACACTGGGACTCCGGACCACTGATCTTGGCCCATTCGGGATCATGAGTACCCTGGAATCCCACATTGCTACCATCGAAACAAGTGGCTGAGCTATATAGCATGTAATCTGTATGTGGCCATGGAAAGTCGGAAAAAACCCTAGTGCCCCCCATCATATTCGTTCATCAAATTTCAGTTTTTGCCTAAAATTAAGAGAAATGAGTCTCTTGCAACCTCTACTCATTGCACCTCTATAAAAATTCGAAGAGACGTGCATAGGGCTATATATTGGATGTTGCGAAAGGTCCAAAGCGATTTGACCAAAAATGCGATCGTCAGAGTCATTTGTATCATTGACCACGATGTCTGAAAGTGATTAAAAGAGCCATGAATATGCATGAATGACCGTAGTATGTCATCCTTGGCTTCGCATATGTTCACCTGCTAAAGCATCCCATCCGTCATTAGGTCCGGCATCACGCACGTCATCATTTACTGCGCCGTTCAGATAAAGGTATGGTACTGGCACCGAGTAATGCGGACGCGAGACCGGCATACCCGAATACGGCGAAGGTCACCAGTTTCTATAGCGATGATGTATAATGGTGTGTGGTGTTCCGCGTGTTAATGGTAAGGGGACGAAGGGAAAGGAGACGACAGGCACGGAGGCCAGGATCTGATCGTAAACCGTAACATAAGTGCTATGATGTCATATTTCAGTGTCGAAATCGTTTAATAGCTGTCAATGCCTCCTGGCGGAGACGCATGTTCATGCGATGCCTCAAGCTCTCGCCCTCGAGCTCTCGTAGGATATCGTCAATGTGAGAGGAGGAGCCTGTGTACCCGTTAAGCATATCACCTATCAGTTGAAAATGAATGTTCGTGAGGTACGCCGGATAATCGTAGTCAGAGAAGACGCCACGTCCTTTAATAATGAAGTCACAAGCGAGGTTGAGTAAGATTTTTTGCGTCCCAAGCGACTGCTTGCTGTCCCCAAGGCTGTCCCTCCAACGAGATGCGATGACCTTGAAGGTGCCTTCAAAAAATACCCGATGTGAATCTTGTGCCACCGACGTAAATGAAAGTTGTCTGAATGCGAGGAAGAAAAGCTCGAGAGTGAACCCGAGACCACCGCCATCGCGTAAATCTTGCAGACGCCAAAGTTGTCGCATCATCAGATTGTCAAGTCGGCGAAGCGGAGTGGAGATATTGTTAACGCTTTTCAAGCTTTCAAGTATCGCATTGTCACTCTCGATGCTTCCTCCCTCGAGGACCTCGCGGAGTTTGATGCTCAGTGTGGCCAAGGTCTGAAGTTGCTGTCCAGGGAATATCAACTGTGGTGCGACGGGCGTGGTACCCACAGACGGGAAGTTGAAAACTTCGCTTATAGAAGCGGGTTTATCGCGCTTGAGCTCACTGAACGATACGCCAGGAAGCTGTCGCGTCAACCTGTGACTAGCATCATCCATCGCGTCCTGGAGAAGGGAGATTCGCCAGTCGATATCCTCCAAGCCGCTGGCCTCAGTTCTGATGTGCTCCAGCTGCGAAATCTGTGTTTTGTGGTCTCGTAGGAATGCTTTGACATCTTCCCTGCTTCTCTCCTGGCCCCAAGGCTCGAATGCTCGACGTAAATCCTCGAGGAGCTCCCACGCTGTCTTCAAGTACAAGTCGATCTTCTGAGCGCTCTTCTGCGCCGCCTCGTCCGGTCTACCATATTCCGATTGAAACCGTGCCAGTCCGCCCACCGCGTACACCGCGAGCACCCGCAGCCGGTTGCTATTCAGGATTTGTGGGGTGGTCATGAGTGAAAGGCATGTCCAGCGTATGGTGAAGGAAGGATCGGATCTGCTCGTCGGTAGCTCGTTGATCTTTTCGATGTGGCCTATCTCACTAACCAACCTGCCGACTTCTCCGAACCAGTCTAATTGAAAGTCAATGCGGCATATGAGCGATACCGCAGCCTCGACGCATGCGCGCATGCGCCTACGTCTTGCGTCCTCGTTTTCGAAATAATTGTGATTGTTGCAGGTCTCGAAAAGGTAGCGTACGCATCGAGAGATAGTGTAGACTGCGGTTCCTTCGGGGGGGTGTGGGGAGTTAGACCCGAGAGTGACTTGACTACCAGCGGGGGAACGACTCGCCCAAGGCTCTGACACGTCCGCGAGAGGGCTACCCAGGGAGGAGACCTCTCGCCACACTCTTCGGCCCCATTTCGTGTCAAATGAGCCGGGGATCGCCAAGACGAAGGGTTCCGTCTCGACGTTCACCGTCGTATTCTCGACCAACCATCGGATGGCGCGCACATCACGTTTTTTTGCGTTCTGGGGTCTCCTTCATTACCACTTGTTCCCGATCCGCTTCCATACTCATTGGGGTATGCCTTGTACGAAGAAAGTAGTAGAACCTTCGTAGCAAGTATAGTATCAAGCGCGAGTACGGGTTCCGGTATGGCGATTGTGGGTTCCAGACTGGTGCCAACACGGTGTACAGGTAGAAGCATCCACAAAGGGTGATAGAAACGATGGTGGTAATGCCAACGGTCGCGTTGGCATCTAGCATAGAATCGCCGAGGCCGATAAAGAAAAGGAAAAGCGAGAGATGAATCAGCCCGGGGACTGCTTCGGCCAGGGTTGGCATTCCCTTGGCGCCCTCGAAAAAAAATTGTCGAAATCGAGCTCGCTTCAAAGGGTGATCATACAGTTGGAAGACTTGCATGTAGGATCGAACCCATTGTTGAATGAGAATTGCAAGAAGCGCCGCCGACAGACTGCATACGAGACTGGTGAGCCAGCAGATGTTCACCAGAATGTCAGAAGACGATGGCTTTGGGGCTAGGTAGGGCGGTGGAGGAGTAGATGGGCCTGGAACCTGGGAACCATTGGCCGCAATTTGCTGCGAGATGAGGGCAAGCATCGCCAGCGACTGATTCTGGTAATATGCCGATTGCTGTGCGGGGTCCGGTCGCAACTTTTGGATACTTTGGACGAGGAAGGAAGTAAGAACAGCAGAAAACAAGCCAGCCTATGGAAAGACACGTCTATGAATTCGATGCAGTAATGCGCATAGTAATACACGCACAAATAGAAGAACTCCATCCATATCCCCCACCAGGCTTTGGAACCGAGCTTCGTCGTGTGTTTTAGCCTGTTTAGCAAAAAGCGACCAGAGGGCATTGGCACCATCGTCGAAATCTTTGTGCTCCTTGTGAGACCCCGCAGTGAATAGACTTTCCGAGGAATTGTTCATTGCTCTGCCTCCAGAGACTAAAAAAAACACAACCGACCCGTCAGATCATCACGCACTTGATACGAAAAGATACGCACTATAGTTCGAAGGTCCTTCACGGATCTCCGGTCGCCCCTCTCCCCTTGGTTCTTCTTTGGGTCATCAATACACTTCGAACAATAGACCATCTAAGACCCACCTAAGCGTAGCGGGTCTCCTTGTTCAAGATCACTGGCAGATATGCGCTCTGGTGGTCTAGGCATCACGATATCTAAAACGGGATGTGAGGGAATGAAAAGTATCGAATGCAGCCACGTGTCACAGTAAAAACGTGAAGTGAACCAATATTTGTCACATGTGACAGAAAGTAAGGTGCCAGTCACCTTGTGGACTATCATAATATTACACAATGGGGCGGGCACTCCCGATCGGCATTCCAGTATATACTTATGTGAACGTGTGAACGGCCAATGAATAAGTTACTGTAGACAGACGAGACAATGTAAGAACTGAATACCGTGAGTCTCGAACGCCAAGCTTTGTTATGATCGCCTCGCGATACATTAGGGGCACAAGCTTATGATGAGCCCCCAAAGTAACCCTCAGCAAAACAAAACAAGTAGAAAAAGGAAAACTCGTCAGTGCTTATAATGCCTAGAATCTTGGGGGAGCCGCTCTGGGGGCGTTGGTAGTGCATATGTTCAGACAGACTTGTACGTACTATGTCTACACGACATGATACGTCCGTCAGCCCTGAGTCTGCAAGGCAAGCCTTTCAACCGTTTCTTGAGGGGGGAACACAAAACTGCTTAATCAAGTCGATGATTTTCTCCAAGACCAAATCCTTCTGTGGCACAGAAAACCTGATTGTGAATGCTTCTGTAATAAAACTCCGGATATCGTTGTGAATCGCGTCTCTGTGCCGGGACCTGGCATGCCTCTCGAAGATCTGCTGCGCGTGGTTTGGGGACATATCATCAGCGGCCATCCGAAAGATCCCATCCAGGATAACTGTGAGATCTACAATGTAGCCCATCACGCAACGGACATTCTCCTGGCTAGTAGATGAGAGTGGTTAACCTAGATCATGAAAACAAGAGCGCTCGCTTACCTGCCACTATACATGTCGTGGACCCAATCTGCGTAATTGTCCCCAGCTCTAGTCGGCTCGGAGCTATTAGAAGTTATAGCTGAGTATCTACTCGATCTCAGAACGACTGTGCTCACCCCGACGTTGCGTCGGTAGATCCAGCCAGGTCTTTGACGAGGTGAGACATCTTCGCTTTGAATTTATCGCTCGAGAGATACTAATCCTAGTTAGCGACTAGGACAACCGACGACTAAGGAAACCCAAACCCTTGTCCTGTCGTTCAGATTCCAGACCTCAACAATATCGACGTGGATAATATTCACGCAGTTCTTGAGGGTTTGATCGGCGAAGTCGAGACTAGACCATAGATTGCGCCAATATCCTGACAGGACCACGGGTATGTTAGAATCTACCCGAATCATCGAGTTAGTGTCTCACGGCTTCGCCCAACTCTGGGGGGAAAAAACGATTACAAAGGTAAATGGAGAAAAAACACTACATACTCGATGGAAGCTTGAATGATAATGTCATGGTTGACTCGTAACGCCGCTGACCACCCAAGGGGTACAGCGCCAACTCGTTGCACTGCCCCATGTACGCCAGACCGTGCCGAGGGTGCGCGTGAATCTGTAATGAACTTATCTGTTGTCACGATCAAGTTGTCGAGAAGATCAACGAATCTTGAATTCTCTGAGGATGTCCGGTGACGTCAGTTGATCCTTCTACAAAAGTGTACGGGAGATGAAGGTACCCGAAACGATCTCTGCAGGCACATCCCTAGGGTCTTTATGAAAAAGACGACGACATGAATCTTCATACATTCTCTGTGCCCTGGCCCTTGCACGTTCATGACGTTGAGGTTCGCCACTGGGGCTGTCGAGACGAACTTGGGAGACGACCACGTCAAATTTGGTGAACACGACAACCACTGGCACTGTAACTCACGTCCGTGACGTTAACGAGGGATATAGCATTGATCGCGCTCACCGTTCCTCAAGCCTAAAATATCTTCCACTCCGTCTCCAAGCCTCCCAGCAATAGCGTCGGACGCTGGGACACATATCCTAGATTGGCTTTCATCAATAATACAAAACATTAAACATCACAGAAATAGACCTCTCTACCAAACAGCATGTAGTCTCTCTGAAGGTGTGCAGTTTGGGTCAGTGCGGTGCGAGATGAAGTCCCGGATCGTCTGCAAGTCTTGCGAATTACTAGTCTGATAATCCAAACCGGAACACTCATGAACAACGAGGTAACGGTTATCTCCCGGACGAAACTCGACGTTGATATCGGCTTTCCCGAGCGCTCTCTTTGGTGCCGCCTTGTATCCATTGCACAGCCATGTAGGTGACGTAGAAATACACTAGTATAGAAACGCACTGTGACATCCACTTTGAAGGCGGCTTTGATGAGCGACGATTTTCCGGAACCGCTCTGTTATGGAGTATGGAACCAAGGTCAATTTGACAGACACTTGCCTGAGCGTAGCATGTACGTACCTTCCCTATAACGAGAATTCGGAATCTACGGAGAACATATGAGTTATGAGGTACGAGATAGTGTCGAAGATCACACTTGAGGTGTTCGGGGAGCACTTGCCGCACTGTCGAGCTGAGCGGCCTACGGGCGGGATAACTCATTGTCGGTTGTATGGGGGATGCCCTTGAGTGATCTTCTTGTTGTCAGTGAGGCACGCGAAATAGCCATGGTTGCGCTCACCTGCGCTCATTAGTGAACCGGTGCCTCTACTAGATGGGAAGGCGGACGATTTCGCCCTAGACATCTGGGGTGGTAACGGCGAGTTTTCGCTGTCCTTCCTGGATTGCACTTTCTGTGGATCAGAATTCACCCTGTTGCGGGCGGGGACTTCAGGCAATAGCACTCTCCCCATTTTTGGTGACTCGCGCCCCGGCTTTGTACCACTCTGTTGGGACGAGGGCCCAGATGCCCCCACGCCCCGTGGGATGACTGGTGGGGACTGTCCTTGCGGTGCTACTTCTCTGGTGGCCACAGGTGGCGTGTCATCCACGGTCGGTTTGCTGCAACAACCACCCATCGGGCAACGCAAAGAATTAGGAGAAGCTCAAGCAGGTGGTTTCTGACGCGCACATCACATAGGATCTCGCATCTATAGGAGAGCGGACACGAGGGTTCCTGCAAGTCAAATGCCGTACTACGCTCAAGCGCTCTCAAGTCACGTCCTTGGCAGACGAATGAAAGATTGCAAATTACTTACAGTAAGCATTCTGCTTTCGTAAACATGAACAAACCGTCGAAAACATGGACAAAGGGAACCTCATTAATCTGGAAATCATAAATGGGCATGGCCAAACAACCACGTCCGTCAACTCCATTTCGTGTTCACCATATGTTCGATGTCATCGAATTTGTGGCGTAAAAGGGGTGGAATCAAAAAGTTGCCCTACAGATACCTTAGCAGACACCTCTCGGGTTCTCGCCTCCTTCCCGATCCGACGTGGTATCTGGGACAAGTGATCAGGTGTGCACTGTCATCAGTTCCTTATCTGGGTCGAGAGGCTTCATGGATACCCAGGACGAAGTATCAAGGTAGGGACGTGCCGCCAGTGCAAGAGGTCATTATTTGAGTCATAGTCTCACGTAGACTTCACTGCTGTTGGAAAGGATGCCACTTCTATGGTGAGTTTACTGTACTCCATTTACAGAGGGCGCAAGTTGAGGACGTTGGACTTCCATGTCACTGTGTTCCCCAAGTCAAGAGCCAACATTTTACCTGCGGATGCAGTGGCTATCAAAGTAAGGGGTATTCTGCCTCGAAATAGATGCGTCTGATCTTTGGTTTTGTGGTTTCAGGAGGTGACAACTCCCCATGCCAGGTTCCCATCGATATGAAAACCGCTGTAAGACACTTCAGGCCCCAGCAAGTGAGAGCTCGCATGTTGATATGCAATTAATGAACTTACGCCATGGAGCGCGTGAACCGGTTCATGTCTTCATAGGTCTGTGGGAGATCAGTTCTTCTGTGAGTTTGAGACCTGATCCGATAGATCCTACAGGCATCCCATTTAGGTCGGCCATTACACCCTTGATGTACTGGTACGAGCGCTCTTGTTCATCAAGGTAAAGGGCCAGCAAGGCGAATGTGAAGCAAAGTGTATGGGCTGTCGTTGGAAATAAAAGGACGGTTCGAATTGCACCACTGGTGGAATGGAGTGGTCCTACCTCATGTTCAGCGAGAAGGAAGATGAACATATCACCCGGGATAGCAAGCGAAAAGCTTTATCATGAGTGCGATACAGTAATACAATTAGCCCACACCCTCGAGCTCTTCATCAGTTATCGCTACGCTGCCATTTGGGTCATCGTGTATTGCATTCAAATGTCCACTAAATGGATCGTGACGTTCTTCTTTTATCTCCGCGCTTCTACAAGCATCCACCATTTCTACCATATATATACACTGTCCGATACCTGATACGTCAGCGCGTCAGCCGTGGAGGTCACAACATATACCTAGTTGGGACAGACAATGCACCTTCAGCTTGTTGAAAGCCAGGTTTCTTGTGCATTCTGTTAAATTCATTGCTCCTTTAGGGAAGACTGACTTTTAAGATCAGATTTTCAGACACGATGTGAAGTCGATGTGAAGTGCATCCTTGAAAGTCGACTGGTGGCCGGGGGGACAATCAAGTCTGAAGTCCATGTGACTCGGTAGCCGAACGAACCCTAGATCCCATTAGCACGAGAATGCAAGGGTCGAGCAAAATATAGACAACCCCCAACGCTAACGACAAGAAGGCAATCTGATGGGTCGTGTCAAAAGGACGGCAACTTCAACAGCCCGGTACATACCTCCGAGAAGGCCAGAGCGGAGATCGTTCGGTACCTTTTCCACTCCTCTTCTAAGGCTATGATGTTGCTTGCAAAAACGAGCAGCGTCGAATATAGGTAGACGGGTTTGCGCTTTCCCAAAATGAGTTGGATAGGCGGGGTGAGTGGAGAATGAAAATAACTTTACCCGAGATCTGATCGAAAAGAAATAGGACGCGCGTTTCTTTTTTATCGTCTTATTTTTCGTACTCCACCACCCTCCTTTGTCTCATGGGGTGTTGATTTATATCTTGAAAAATCAAGGAGAAAGCACTGGAGTTGTCTCTCAGGGGTGTGGCTGATGCGACTATTCGAGACTGTCTGGGTCTCGGCCAATGTACCTTGAAGTGGAGGGCACTGCTGACGGCGGAAAGACAACATTCCCAGTCCCTTCGAGAACAGAAATAGAATTTCATATCCTCGGCCTGTATTATAACCGTACGTCGAGCCTCCTTCCATTTCAAAGACTGGTCCTTAACCAGGTCTCATAACGAGGTATTGGAAGGACCCCCGCACATTCCGGCCGGAGAGGTTCCTTGGGGAGTAGCCGAGGGACGCGTTCTTGCCGTTTAGCTCAGGTAGGTCTAATCCCGTCATGACAACTGGTTGTGCATTCATGAATTCGTTGTAGGCGCCCGGGCGTGCATCGGGAGACGGTGCGGGCAGACTCGGTCGTCGACGACGTGAAGTTATTCCTTGTGTTTATTTCAGATTCTTCGAAACCGAGAGCATAGCTGCTAGCACGATGATGACGTGGAGGTATAGAATTGAAGTCAAGGAAGAGCCCGAATTTATGGGCGAGACATTCGAACAGCGCTATGCGCGTATAACGGCCTCCGACTTAAACTTGACTAATGCGTAAGCAATCTGTCCCCACCCTCTTGTTCGCCAGTGTCTAAGTTGTCTTTCACCCCCCGCCGCATGCCGCTGGTATTCAAGAGGCGACAACTATGATACCTGAATCTTGAATTTGGATCATCTCTGTCATTTCATCGGCCCCCGCTTTTATACTCATAGCGGAACTGGCGTACGAATCGTGATCGTCATCAAGGTTGACTAACGAGAAAACTCCAGTATGCTCTTGAACAAAAGAAAAGAAGTCTGGGCACGCGTTGTGGAGCGCAAATCAGCCTCCATCAGCCACCACCACGATTTTCGAGGTGTTTATCTGATCTAAATAGATGGTTGGGCATGGGGACTCGAGTTCTCTAATAATCGACGCCACTAGCGGTCAATTTTCTATGGGTAGTCACACTGGTCTTCAGATCCTCGTTCTCATGAGATGAAGTGCCGAGAAAGGACGTCGACGGCCTGCGCGCGCTTAGAGAGCGAAACCTTACTGCTCATTGGGTGCGAGGTTATCGGGTCTGGTTTCATGCTGCTGATTACGGGGTTTCTTTCTCCATGGCAGCCAGAATAGAGCGAGTCGTTAACCCGTCGTGTCCAAATGCAAAAAACCATGCGCTTGTCTAGGTCGGGGTGACGCAATGGCGGATCTCGTTTCCTTTCGCGTACTACTGTGTCGGTTTCTTTTTTCAGACCTCCGGTCACTCGAATATACAGCAACTTTGTGTAGGCCCAAGCCGTAGAGCGGTCCCAACTCGCGGCTCAGCTGTATGGCAGTAGTCCGTGTCTGGGGATAACCCCACAACGGACACGCTCATCTATATTCTTCTCCCTGATCCTTGTGATATAAGACCCTACAGATATGAATGAACACTAGCCCTCTTAAGCCCCAATGCTCCATCGCACGCAACATATCCTCGGGGTATACCATCTGTCCCGCTGCGTTGGTTATCACTTAATTATGTACCGGACCGCCAAACAATGTTGGTGGATCGAATACTGGAGTTCTTGATACGGTCAAAACTACCACCGTGATCGCGTTCCTCCCGACTCGGCGAGTACTGTACCCTCTTTCTCCTCTCGGACTCTTATGTACCGTGGTGATATGCGTCCCTTAAGCTTGCTGGTAATCTCGTACTGTTAGATAGCTACATTGTGTGACACGTTGTCGGTTAAGTGTTAGACAGCACCGTGGCACATCTCGTCGGGTGAGAAACACGTCATCGTGGGACATGTTTACGGAATTTCCACGAGAGGTATGACTGCGGCCTTCGACTCCTCGGTTACCTTCATCAACTTGAATCAACAAGTTTCTAAGTCGTGGTATTCCGACCGAACACAACAAATTCACCGTTCAATCGCAATACACCCACTGATAAACCTTCTCGAGTTGCTAGGCCCACCCCTGTGCAAGGTAATAGTCTGCGACGGGAGTACAGATGCACAGAGTAATTTTCACAAAGCTATCCGGAGATGCCTGCTAACGTTCCACAGTGGGAGCGGCGCCGCTTATCAGTTTGGTGATCATGGTTTCCCCTCTTCTCAGGTACCTTCACTCGTACAGTTGGTTTTATGACGCCTATTCCCAGTCTTCTACACGGCTGGATAACACGAGGTTCCGAAGGGGGGAGGGGGGATTTGAGCACATCATCGAGCTACCCGCTTATCATCATTGCATTGGCGATGGTCCTAGCAGTCACAACTCCGGCAGCATGACCAGCGATGCCCACCTGCGTTCTACACCACAGGGACGCTGCCATGGAATCAGTACACGCTCAACTTCACCACGATGCCCGACCAGGCGATGTAGATCAAAAAGTTCGGCTGTACTTACTGTATATCACATCTACTGACACGCCCACACCTGTATTACGCACATTGCCTCTACCCTCAGACCACCGATATCCAAGGTCGTGGCGTTTTTTAGGATTTTGCTCATCCGGCGTACACAGGCTCCTCCGGACTCGCATACAGGCCGTCAGCGCGAGGGTTTGCATAGACATAGGTCTCCGCCACCAGGCGTTGATGGCCACTAGCACTAATTAGTCTCCACGCCGTGATATAGTGATACACCGCATCTTCGAAACTGCTTCGTGTTACGAACAGGTCCCAGATACTACACGTGCCATTTCCTTACCGTAATCAAGGGACATTACATACCATTCCCCGAAAGGTGGTGGTATATGCCATACTGTCCCCAGCCAAACACCTAGAGGCGAAAATAAGACATGTTGGTCATTGGTTTTCGTTCTCTAATCCAAAAAGGCGTAGGCTCACCCGACAGACCCACACGAAAGGGAGCGAGGCGACGCGAGGATGCACCATAATTTCTGTTCCACGTCGGCTTTTACGGCTTCCCTGTCCATCTATTGTAGAGGCGAGGTGAAAATAATGCTGCCCACGTGCGTTCATGAAGGAATATTTTTTGCCTGAGTCGTGTAATTGTACAAGATAACATGCTTCTCGTTGACGTCAACTCAGAGCTCTCAGTTGGCCCTGTATTACAGTGGAACCGTCTGACCGAACACGCGTGGAAAACACGCACCGGTATCCAAACTCTTCGACTTGCAGGTGGGAACCCTCGTGTCCGCTCTAGGCTCCTATAGATACGGGATCAATCCCATGCAACGTGCGTATCAAAAATCGTCTACTCGAGCCTCCACTAAGTCTCTGCGTCGTCCGATGGGTGGTTGTTGCAGCACACCCACCGTGGATGACACGACCGCTCCGGTGGCTACCAGAGAAGTAACATCGCAAGAACCATCCTCACAAGTCATGTCACAGGGCGGGGGAGTACCTGGACCCTCGTCCCATCAAAGTGTTACAAAGCCGGGGGGGCGCGAGTCACCACGAGCTGGGGGAGTGTCTTTGCAACGACCCAGGGTGAAGTCTGCTCCACAGGAAGTGCAGCCCATGAAGGACGGTGAAAACTTGCCGCCTTTACCACCCCAGAGATCCAGGGCGAAGTCATACGTGGCCTCATCTAGTAGGAGCCCCAGTTCACCAATGAGCGCAGGTGAGCGACCATAGTTGGTCTGCATATCTCACTGACTATGAAAAGAGCTCTCAAGGGCATCCAGACGACCGACCATGAGTCATGTCGCCCGTCGGCCGCTCAATTCAACAGTGCGGCAAGTGCTCCCCGAACATTTCAAGTGTGTTCTTCGACACCATCTCTTACCATATAACTCATATATTCTCCGTAGATTCCGGATTCTCGTTGTAGGGAAGGTGCGCACATGTTGCGCCCAGGAAAGTGTCAAAGTTGATTTTGGATCCACATTCCATAACAGAGCGGCTCCGGAAAATCGTCACTTATCAAAGCCGTCTTCAAAGTGGATGTCACAGTGCGTTTCCGTGTTACAGTAGTGTGTTTCTCCGTCACCTACATGACTCCAATGGATATAAGGGGGCACCAGAGAGAGCGCCTGGGAAAGCCGATATCAACGTCGAGTTTCGTCCTCAAGATAACCGTTACCTCATTGTCCATGAGTGTTCCGGCTTAGATTCTCAAGCAAGTGATTCGCAAGACTTGCAGACCATCCGGGACTTCATCTCACACCGCACTGACCCAAGCCGCTCACCCCCAGAAAGACTACACGCTGTCTGGTAGAGAAGTCTATTTTGTGATGTTTAATGTCTTGTATTATTGATGAAAACCAATTTAGGATATGTGTTCCAGCGTCCGACGCTATTGCTGGGAGGCTCGGAGATGGAGTGGAAGAGATTCTAGGCTTGAGAAGCGGTGAGCACGATCAAATGCTATATCCCCCGTCAACGTCACCGACGTGGGTATCAGTGCCAGTGGTTGTCGTGTTCACCAAATTCGACGTGGTCGTCTCCCAAGTTCGTCTCGACGGCCCCACAGGCGAGCCTCAGCACCACGAACGTGCAAGGGCCAGAGCACACAGAATGTACGAAGACTCATGTCGCCGCATTTTTCATAAAGACCCAAGGGATGTGCCCGCAGAGATCGTTTCGGGTACCTTCACCTCCCATACGCATTGTAGAGGGGCCAAACTGACATCGCCAATCATCTTTACCTGGCAGAGAATTCGAGATTCGTTGATCTTCTCGACAACTTAATCGTGACGACAGATAGGTTCGTCACAGATTCACGCGCACCCTCCGCACGGTCAAGTGGACAAGGAGCAAAGCAACGAGTTGGCGCTGTACCTCTTGCGTGGTCAGCAGCGTTACGAGTGAACCATGACATCATCATTCAAGCCTCGATCGAGTGCGCATTGTTTTTTCTCCTCTTACCTTTTTAACCGTATTCTTTTTCTAGGGTTGGACGGAACCGTGAGCATACTAGCCTGACGAATTCGGGTAGACTCTAACATATCCGTGGTCCTGTCAGGGTATTGGCGTAGCCTATGGTCTAGTCTCGACTTCGCCGACCAAACGCTCAAAAATTGTGTGAATATTATCCACGTCGATATTGTTGAGATCTGGAATCTGAACGACAAGACAAGGGTTTGGATTTCCTCAGTCGTCGGTTGTCTTAGCTGCTGACTGGGATTAGTATCTCTCGAGCGATAGATTCAAAGCGAAGATGTCTCACCTCGTCAAAGACCTGGCTGGATCTGCCAACGCAACGTCGGGGTGAGCACAGCCCTTTGTGAGATTAAGTAGATCTTCAGCTACGACCTCCAAGTAGTTCCGACCTGACTAGAGCTGGGGACGATTACGCCGATTGGGCGCACGACGTGTATAGGGGCAGGTAAGCAAGCGCTCCTTCTCTCACAGTAGAGGTTGACTCCTCTCGTCTACTAGCCAAGAGAATGTCCGTTGCGTGATGGGCTACATTGTAGATCTCACGGTCATCCTGGATGGCATCTTTCGGATGGCCGCTGATGATATGTCACCAAACCACGCGCAGCAGGTCTTCGAGAGGCATGTCAAGTCTGGGCACAGAGATGCGATCCACCGCGATATCCGGAGCTTTATTACGGAGGCATTCGCAATCAGGTTTTCCGTGCCACAGAAGGATTTGGTCTTGGAGAGAATCATCGACTTGATCAAGCAGTTTTGTGTCCCCCCCTCAAGAGGCGGTTGAAAGACTTGCCTCGCAGACTCAGGGTTGGCGGATGTATCATATCGTACGTAGACATGTGTACCAGTCTGTACTATCCCTTGCCCCATGTTTGAACTACCCCTTCAAGTTGTTTGGTCACTTGAATTTCTCATACATTCTTTGTTCGGCCACTAATAAATTAGATATTCTATCTATGCAGTACCCTTTGTAAATACGCTTCAGTATTTTTTTTTAATCCCCATTCATTAAAATAATAGTCTTTGTGTTACAAATAAGGTGAAAATTGGCCGTTTGTCTCTGTATCGTAGGGGTTTGATTAAGCCGAGTGCCTTCCAAATGTGGCCAAGAAAATGGCGTCGAATTCGACTCGTGGAATCGTGGTTATTTATGTGAACCGCCAATAACAGGCGAGACATTGTAGCGCCACGAGAATGGAGTACTGTGACCCTCTTCGCGTGCGATACATTGGGGACGCAAGCTTATAATGAGCCCCAAAAATAACCATCAACAAAAAAGCAGCAAAAGGGAAACTTGTCAGTGAGTACTAATAACGGCTAGATTTTTCGAAATTTTCGGCAGAGCCCCTCTGGAGGGCGTTGGTAGTTCATACAGACCCTGTTCACATACAGACTTGTACGTATCGGGTCTATGCTTATGTACGACATGATACGTCCGCCAGCCCCGAGTCCGCAAGGCAAGCCATTTAACCATTTCCTCCATTTCCTGAGGGGGGAACACAAAACTGCTTGATCAAGTCGATGATTTTCTCCAAGACCAAATCCTTCTGTGGTACAAAAGACCGGATTTCGAATGCTTCTGTGATAAAGCTCCGGATATCGCGGTGAATCGCATCTCTGTGCCCAGACTTGACATGCCTCTCGAAGACCTGCAGGGTGTGGTTTGGTGACATATCGCTAGCGGCCGTCCTAAAGATGCCATCCAAGATAACCGTGAGATCTACAATGTAGCCCATCACGCAACGGACATTCTCTTGGCTAGTAGACGAGAGAGATCAACCCAGACTATGAGAGAAGGAGCGCTTGCTTACCTGTCCCTGTACACGTCGTGGACCCAATCCGCATAGTCGTTCCCGGCTCTAGTGGGGTTGGGACTGCTGGGACTGGGAAGCAGTGGCTGAGGATCCACATAACTTCACGAAGACGGTGCTCACCCCGACGTTGCGTTGGCAGATCCAGCCAGGTCTTTGACGAGGTGAGACATCTTCGCTTTGAATCTATCGCTCGAGAGATACTAATCCCAGTCAGCAGCTAAGACAACCGATTGCTGAGGAAATCCAAACCCTTGTCTTGTCGTTCAGATTCCAGATCTCAACAATATCGACGTGGATAATATTCACACAATTCTTGAGTGTTTGGTCGGCGAAGTCGAGACTAGACCATAGGCTACGCCAATACCCTGACAGGACCACGGATATGTTAGAGTCTACCCGAATTCGTCAGGCTAGTATGCTCACGGTTCCGTCCAACCCTAGAAAAAGAATACGGTTAAAAAGGTAAGAGGAGAAAAAACAATGCGCACTCGATCGAGGCTTGAATGATGATGTCATGGTTCACTCGTAACGCTGCTGACCACGCAAGAGGTACAGCGCCAACTCGTTGCTTTGCTCCTTGTCCACTTGACCGTGCGGAGGGTGCGCGTGAATCTGTGACGAACCTATCTGTCGTCACGATTAAGTTGTCGAGAAGATCAACGAATCTCGAATTCTCTGCCAGGTAAAGATGATTGGCGATGTCAGTTTGGCCCCTCTACAATGCGTATGGGAGGTGAAGGTACCCGAAACGATCTCTGCGGGCACATCCCTTGGGTCTTTATGAAAAATGCGGCGACATGAGTCTTCGTACATTCTGTGTGCTCTGGCCCTTGCACGTTCGTGGTGCTGAGGCTCGCCTGTGGGGCCGTCGAGACGAACTTGGGAGACGACCACGTCGAATTTGGTGAACACGACAACCACTGGCACTGATACCCACGTCGGTGACGTTGACGGGGGATATAGCATTTGATCGTGCTCACCGCTTCTCAAGCCTAGAATCTCTTCCACTCCATCTCCGAGCCTCCCAGCAATAGCGTCGGACGCTGGAACACATATCCTAAATTGGTTTTCATCAATAATACAAGACATTAAACATCACAAAATAGACTTCTCTACCAGACAGCGTGTAGTCTTTCTGGGGGTGAGCGGCTTGGGTCAGTGCGGTGTGAGATGAAGTCCCGGATGGTCTGCAAGTCTTGCGAATCACTTGCTTGAGAATCTAAGCCGGAACACTCATGGACAATGAGGTAACGGTTATCTTGAGGACGAAACTCGACGTTGATATTAGCTCTCTCTGGTACCGCCTTGGGTCCATTGAGCAGTCATGTAGGTGACGGAAAAACACACTAGCACGGACACGCACTGTGACATCCACTTTGAAGACGGCTTTGATGAGTGACGACTTTCCGGAGCCGTTCTGTTATGGAATGTAGAACCAAGATCAATTTTGACACAGACACTTGCCTGACGACACGTGCGCACCTTCCCTACAACGAGAATCCGGAATCTACGGAGAATATATGAATGATGAGGTACGAGATAGTGTCGAAGAACACACCCGAAGTGTTCAGGGAGCAATTGCCGCATCATCGAAGAAAGCGTTGGTCGTCTCAGAGATGCCCTTGGGTATTCTTATCATTGTTAGTGAGGGTATGCTGGCCCAGCCATGGTCACGCTCACCTGCAGTCAGCAGTCTGAGATCTGAACTAGGGCCTCTACTAGATGAGGCAACGGACGACTTCGCCTTGGGCCTCCGGGATGGTAACGGCGGCAAGTGTTCACCGTCCTTTGTGGTTTGCACTTTCTGTGGAGCGGACTTCACCCGGGGTCGGTCATGCGAAGACTCTCCTCCAACTTGTGGTGACGCGCGCGCCAGCTTTGTACCACTCTGCTGGGACGAGGGCCCAGACGCTCCCAAGACCTGTGGCATAACTGGTGGTGACTGTTCTCGCGATGTTATTTCCCTTTTGGCCACAAGGTTCTTGATAGCTGTGGTGATGCTAAATCGATTCCCCATTGCCGGACAACGAAAAGACTTAGTGGAAGCTCAAGCAGCTGGTTTCAGACACGCACATCGCGTGGGATACCGCATCTATAGGAGAGAGCGGACACGAGGGTTCCTGCAAGTCGAACGAGATGGAAGTTTATGCGATACTGCAAGCGCTGGCGAGAGAATCAAGATTAACCACCATCTGGGGTTAGGGTTTATTAGGATATTCTGATAATAATATTTTAATAATAAAAATAAATCTGTGTTGGATTGGAAGCGGGTGATTTTCGGATTGTCCAACCTCTCGCAAATGCTACTATCATATAGCCAGCTAGGCACCACAACTGACGAATTATTCGGGCCTCTCGATTGGCTTTGGTCCCATCAGGTTATCCCCGACATGTGCACACTTGCCCATCGCCATGAGGCAAAAAGGGAACTGTAATGGGGCTCACCTGGAGCTCACGCTCGAGATACTTCCAGCTTTGCTATCCGCATAACTACGTTCACAGCCCAACTTTGTTAACACAGCCCAAAAGTACCCGTATGCTAATGCCCCGTCTGTTCGCAAAGATCTCTGCGCTAGTACTGACGGAAATGAGGCTGGAACCTTTAATCATCCGTGTTGAGTGGCTGCAGGGTGGACAAGGGTAACTTCCATCAGAGTGTGGTTAATGCATGGCATCACCGCATATACTTGACGGAATTTGCCGCTCGCCATGAGGTTTGCAGTAACACACACTGCACTCGAAATTCCCCACTCCCCTCACTCCCCACACTCCCCAGTCGACATTTCAGCCCACTCCGTCATTGATATAGTGATGTCTGGATATGCAGAGGGAAGAGCCGATATCGAACGAGCAGAGCCTGAGTCGCTGCCCTTAGGTGTGTCCTAAATCGTCCCTCGTCCGAACGGATATTGATGGCCCTAAAGATGAGTTAAGTAGAGAGACTACGTCGGAGACACTCGGAGGACCTTCTGACCCTAGTATGTATCTTGTGCTGTTGGGTGGGTGGAAATTTGACGAGTGGCCCGTTATATGTTGTAGGCTCAGGAGGGGAGTTAACGGGCGATCCTTCTTCAGAACGTCTGCCCCAGGCAGAGCCTCATAAAGAGCGCAAGGATTTCGATGATGGTGCCAACGCCCTATGGTCTCTATATGGCAAAGAGGCTAAAGCCCACGACGAAGCCCGGTTCTTGAGCTTGAAGGACGATATGGATGGAGTCCTTCTATTCGTACGTATATGATCAACATGTTCGAAATATGACTTGGCTTCACTAGCGCGTATTCCTACAGGCCGGTTTATTCTCTGCTGTTCTCACTTCCTTCCTCGTCCAGAGTCTTCAGAATTTGCAAGTGGACCCCGCAAAGCAATCAGCGTATTACCAGGAACAATCAGTCGCGATGCTGGCCCAGATCTCACAGCAAATTGCATCTATCGCCCAACAACTTTCCGTCCCATCCATCTCCCCACAGGTTTTAACCCCATCCCCCGTCGCACAGTTTTCCGTCCCATCCACCCCTCAACAAGTTTCTATTTCATCCACTCCCCCACCACTCTATCCTGCATTCGAACCATCGCTTCCTGACATCCGAGTGAACATTTACTGGCTCATCGGTCTCGTATGCAGTCTGTCGGCGGCGCTCCTTGCAATTCTCATTCAACAGTGGGTTCGATCATACATGCAGGTCTTCCAACGGTACGATCACCCTTTAAAGAGGGCGCGATTCCGACAGTTTTTTTTCGATGGCGCCAACGGAATGCTCACCTCAGCGGAAGCAGTCCCCAGGCTGATTCAGCTCTCGCTTTTCCTATTTTTTTTGGGCCTTGGCGATTCTATGATAAATTCTAACACGACTGTCGGCTCCACCACCATCGTTCTTATCTGCATTTGTGGATCTTTCTACCTGTACAGCGCATCGGAACACCTCAGGAACCCGCAATCACCATTCCAGACTCTCATCTCACGTCCGACATTCTTTTTGATACAGAAGTTCCGGAGATACTATTTCGGCGACCGCCTTCATCGCAAACTGACGAGTATCGAAGCGTATCAAGAAGAGCTGGTGATGAAAGAGATCAAAGGCCGCAAAGACCGCGATGTACGCGGCGTCCGATGGTTGGTCGACAACACTACAGTGAACGCCGAGATGGAACCTCTCGTGTTGGCGATTCCTGGCACTTTCAACACAGAATGGGGCCGAGAAGTGTGGATAGACGTCGCCTCTCAGAGGCACCCCGACCCCGACACTTCGGAGTCCCAGACGAACCATCTCCCTGTCGGTAGTCCAGCCCCTCTCGTCCACCACTCCCCACGTCCCCAAGAAGGAACCGCCGTCGACACCATTTGCCGATGCGTACGCTACCTTTTCGACACCTGCAACAATCATTCTTACTTCCAAAATGATGAGGCAAGACGTAGGCGCATGCGCGCATGCGTCGAGGCTGCGGCGTCACTTGTATGCTGTATCGGTTTTCGTTTGGACTGGTTTGGAGAAGTCGGAAAGCTGGTCAGCGAAATTGGCCACATCGAAAGGGTCAACCAGTCACCGACGACCACATCTGATCCATCGTTCATCGTACGCTGGACGTGCCTTTCACTCGTGGCCATTCAGCGGATACTGGGCAGCAACCGGCTGCAGGTGCTCGCTGGGTACGCGATGAGCGGACTAGCACGCTCTCAGTCGGAATACGGACAGCCTGACGAGGTAGCATGGAGGAGCGCTCAGAAGATCGAGGAATGTCTCAAGACAGCATGGGAGCGCGTTGAGGACCTTTATCGAGCATTTGAGCCCTGGTCCCAGAAGAGGACCAGGGAGCAAGTCGAAGTAATCCTACGAGACCACGAACGACAGATTTCGGAGTTGGAGCGCATTAAAGTCGAGGCCGATGCCATGGAGGACGTCGACTGGCGGATCTCCCTTTATCAGGATGCAATGGATGACGCTACATACAAGTTGACGCGGCAACTTCCCGGTGTATCATTCGACGAGCCACATCGATCTGAATCCTTCCTGATAAGCGACACTTTCAATACGCTGGTCCCAGGTACCGCCCCCGTTACTCCCCAATTAATATTCCCGGGACAACAAGTTCAAGCGTTAGCCAGACTTGGACTAAGGCTTCGTGAAGTCCTCGATGGGCAGGTCGCCGAGGGACACGAGGAGGTTCTCAAAGGCTTGAAATCCGTCGACCAAGTCCTCGTTTCGCTGCGCCGGCCCAATGGCTTGATGAGACGGCAAGTTTGGCGTCTGCAAGACATACGCGACGGCGGTGGTCTCGGGTTTACCGTCGAGCTTTTCTTCCTCTCCCTGAGACAACTTTTATCAATACCTTCATTACACGAATCAAATAATGTCTTCTACACCGGCACCTTCAAAATTATCACGTCCTACTGGGAGAAGAGTAGGGAATCGCAGGGGACGCAACACATCCTCCTTAATGTCATTTGCGACCTCATTATCAGAGACCGTGGGGTTTTCTCGAATTTTTCATATCCGGAGTCTATTACGACCATGCTCCTTGACATGGTAGGCAATGTGCTTCAAGGGTATGTGGGCCCGGATGAGCATATTCGAGATGCAGTGCAGGAGATCTACAATGCCGACTCGAGAATCTGCATGGACACGAAACTGCAGCGCTTGGCATTGGAGGCTATTCTACGACCCCGTAGCAACCCATAAACGAGAGCGTCCCGATTACGTTGCAGACTCCGTAAGTTATGTAGAAACACGAGTTCCGTGTAACACTACACACTACAACACTCTGTAATGATTGACTTTGTCCTGTAATCTCGACTACAACCAATTTCTGTAGAAAACAGCCCCGGCAAGAGTGGTTGGAAGGCCCATCCGATAGCCTGAACAGTATTCTAAAACTGGTCAGAAAGAACTCCCCATTTTGGAGGTTGCTGTCACAGAGCTGTATGGTCGCACTAGACGCTGTTTTCGACCACCAAACCTACTAGAGGATTTGGTGAACCCATGTCTGATGGTTTCTGAAGAATTAACAGCCGAAGACCCGGATGAGGCCAACATGCAACGGTGAGTTGGATTGTGATTTCAGTCATCCGCTCTGTCCATGACCGGATGACCCCACACTACGGGTAACTCGAGGGCCTGCTGTCTTGAGTCTATGGCTCAACCTAAATGAGACAACTAACGGCGAGGTGCTGTTTGGGAGTTGTCAGAGATAGCGTCTCTCGTATGCATCGTAGCCTTCCATCCCAAGGACTGGTCCTTACCCAGGTCTCACAGCGAGGTATTGGAAGAAGCCCACACATTTCGGCCGGAGAGGCTCCTTGGGCATTGGCCGAGGGACACGTTCTTGCGGTTTAGTTCAGGTAGGTTTAGTCTCGTCATAACAGCTGGTCGTACATCGTGGATTCGTGATAGGTGCTCGGGCGTGCATCGGGAGATGGTGCGAGCAGACTCCATAGTTGACGACACGGCGGAGTGTTCATACGCATTTGTTCCAGATTCTTTGAAACTGGGAGCGTGGTCGCCATCACGACGACGACGTCGAGGTATAGAGTTGAAGTTAAGGAAGAGCCCGAATTCATCGGCGAGGCATTTGAACAGCGCTATGCTCGTATGACGGCCTCCACGCCATACGTGACTAATACGTAGGCGATGTTCCCGCCCTCGGGCTCTTGTTCGCCACTGCTTGAGTTCTCTTTCAGCCCCCGCCGTGTGCCACTGGTATCAAGAGGCGATAGCTACAGTTGCGAGCTTCTCGCATCGTTCCCAGGGCCCGCAAAAGAAGGGTGAGAACGGTGTCTACAGTAGTGGGACCATACGGCTCTATGACGACAGCTTCTAAACTTGAGATGATGATCACTTTTTGACCGATTTTAGAATAACCTACTATACGGTATAGGTTATTGAACGGCTTTTCCGGCCACGAGACAGTGCACCCACAGAAATACAGTAACTTGAACCATCAGCGACGGCCCCATGCTTTTTGGTTTTGGAAGCTGCTGTATACTATTGATCTGGAATGTACCTGACGATTGGGACCGCGGCAAGGCGTGTCTGCCTGTCTGAGCTGTGAAACTCGGAAGGACCATACATTCCCTTTACCCTGGTGACTTCCAAGTGGACCTCTTCCGGATGTAGAATATCCGGGATGCTGCTGAGCGTGTTGGTACTCTTAGTAGTAAGTTAATACTCCCGAAATCTCCACGGGGCAACTTAATTTGGTGCAAGGTCGCATCGATGCCAGTGTCGTTCACGCCACCCTTTGCCAATGACCTCGGCCGTGTAGTGCCTTCATCAATCCGCTCTGATCGACGGTGGAGTGGTGGATAACAGAGAGTGTTCACCTAATGCTTACTGGCACGTACCTACCGGTGGCCGGTCTGGAAACCGCTCAGACTACTGACGTTCATAGTGACTTCCACATCGGGATATCCCCCGGGCGCCGGCATCAGTGTTTATCAACTATATAGGCTGCTGAATTTAAATCCTTACTATCCTCCTTCCCAACCCTCCCCTCGATCTCCGCTCTGCCAGCGCGCTTACTGACAATTATGCACTCCGTTCTACTCGTCCTCCTTTCGTTTTTTGGCCTATATCTGCTCCAGACCTTGTTGGAATTCCGGAGGGCTATCCGCAGCGTTGGGTATGTAGCCCCTACTTTCCTAAACGATATAATTTAGATATACCTTGGCAGATATCTTTCGGGTCCTCGCCTCCTTCTCGACCCTTCGAAGTTTCTGGTACGGGTGATTGGGAGCGCACTGCCACCAATCCCGTATGTGAGTCGAGGAGTTTCATGGATGCTCAGGACGAAGCATCAAGGTAAGGGCGTGCCACTAGTGCAAGAGGTCATTATGCGAGTCACGGTCTTACGTAGATTTCGCCGCTACTGGAATGGATGCCACTGCTATGGTGAGTATTGCATATTCGGAAGAACGCAAGTTAAGGACAATGGACTGTCAGGTCGCCATGCTCCCGTGGCCAAAAACCACCATTTTCCTTGCGGACGCAGCGGCTATCAAAGTAAGGAATGCTCCGCTTCGAACTAGATGTATCTGATCTTTGGTTTGTGGTTTGCAGGAGGTGACAACTTCTCGTGCCAGGTTTCCCAAACCCGTCTACCTTTATTCGATGCTTTTGGCATTTGGAGGCAACGTCATAGCCTCAGAAGGGGAAGATTGGAAAAGGTACCGAACGATCTCCGCTCCAGCCTTCTCGGAGGTATGTACCAGGGTGTCGAAGTCGCTATTTTCTCGACGCGATCCCTAGAGAAATACTCGTCTTGTATGGGACGAGACCCTCCACATCATGTTCGACTTGTTCGACAATGTCTGGGGAGACAGCCCCGAAATCGTGTTGGATCATTGCGTAGATATCACCCTTCCGGTAAGCCGAGTGTAGGTTCTCCCGCACAACGTTTCCCACTTTTCCGTCAGATTGCCCTTTTTGTCGTCGGCGTTGCGGGTAACCCATATTTTACTCGACCCTTGCACTCTCATACTAATGCGATCTAGGGTTCGGCCGCCGAGTCACATGGACTTCAGATCTGACTGTACCCCCCGGCCACCAGATGACTTTCAAGGATGCGCTCCACATCGTGTCTACAAAACTGTTCATAAAAATGGTTGCTCCTGACTGGGCAATGAACTTGACTGAACGCACAAAGAGGGTGAAGCTGGCATTCAGTGAGCTGCAGGTGCCCTGTTCTAGCTAGGTGTCTGTTATGTCTCCAAGGCTGACACGGCGGACAGCAATATATGGTAGAAATGGTGGATGCTCGCAGAAGTGCAGAGACAAAAGAAGAGCGTCACGATCTGTTTAGTGTACTCTTGGACGCGACACATGACAATCCAGATGGCAGCTTAACGATAACTGATCAAGAGCTCTTCGGTAAGTGTCAATTGTCTTACCGTATCGTGCTCACGAAAAAAGTTTCTCATTCGCCATCCTAGGGAATATGTTCATCGTCCTCCTTGCTGGACATGAGGTAGGACCACCTCATTCCGCCAGTGGTGCAATTTGAACTGTCCCTTTTGCTTCAGACGACAGCCCATACACTTTGCTTCACGTTCGCCTTACTGGCCCTTTACCCTGATGAACAAGAGCGCCTGTACCAGCACATCAAGGGTGTAATGGCCGACCTAAATGGGATGCCTGTAGGACCTATCGGATCAGGTCTCAAACTCACAGAAGAACTGATCTCCCACAGACCTATGAAGACATGAACCGGTTCACGCGTTCCATGGCGTAAGTTCATTAATTGCATATCAACATGCGAGCTCTCACCTGCTAGGGCCCGAAGCGTCTTAAATGAAACGCTGAGGATGTTGTGAGTTCATATTTCAATTAGGGCTAAGAAGCGAAGCTGACTGCGCAGCCCAGCCCACCGGTGTGTCTGGCCAGATGAGCGGTGGTTCAAAGCCAACTAAATCGTGGAACCTCAGGCGTCGACGGTCTACAAAAAAGCTACGGAAGATACCAGCTTGACGGTGGGTAATGCTGACGGCGGAAAGACAACATTCCCAGTCCCTTCGGGAACAGAAATAGAATTTCACATCCCTGGCGTGCATTACAACCGTACGTCGAGCCTCTTTCCATTTCAAAGACTGGTCCTTAAACAGGTCTCATAGCGAGGTACTGGAAAGATCCCTACACATTCCGGCCGGAGAGGTTCCTTGGGGAGTGGCCGAGGGACGCGTTCTTGCCGTTTAGCTCGGGTAGGTCTAGTCCCATCATGACAACTGGTTGTGCATTCATGAATTCGTTGTAGGCGCCCGGGCGTGCATCGGGAGACGGTGCGGGCAGACTTGGTCGTCGACGACGTGGTGAAGTTACTCATGTATTTTTTTCAGATTCTTCGAAACCGAGAGCATAGTTGTCATCACGATGATGATGTCGAGGTATACAGTTGAAATCAAGGAAGAGCCCGAATTTATGGGCGAAACATTCGAACAGCGTTATGCGCGTATAACGGCCTCCGACTTAAACTTGACTAATGCGTAAGCAATTTGTCCCCACTCTCTTGTTCGCCAGTGTCTGAGTCCTCTTTCAGCCCCCGCCGCGTGCCACTGGTATTCAAGAGGCGACAACTATGATACCTGAATCTTGAATTTGGATCATGTCTGTCATTCCATCGGCCCCCGTTTCTATATTTATATTGGAACTGGCGTGCGAATCGTGATCGTTATCAAGGTTGACTACTTGACTAACGAGAAAACTCCAGTATACTTTTGAACAAAAGAAAAGAAGTCTGAGTGTGCGTTGTGGAGCGCGAATCAGCCTCCACCAGCCACTACCCCAATTTCCGAAGTGTTTGTCTGATCTAAATAGATGGTTGGTCATGGGGACTCGGAGTTCTCTTAATAATCGACGCCACTAGCGGACAATGTTCCGTGGGTAGTTACACTGGTCTCGAGACCCTCGTTCTCATGAGACGAAGTGCCGAGTAAGGGCGTCGACGGTCTAACGCCCGGTTGGAGAGCGAAGCCTTGTTGCTCATCGGGTGCGGGGTGACAGTATCGAGTTTGGTCCCAAGCTGGGGTTTCTTTCTCCACGGAGGCTGGAATAGAACGAGTCGCTAAAGCCATCGTGTCCAAACGCAATGACCATGCGCTTGCCTATGATAGTATGGAATCAGGTGGTGCATCCTGATAGTCTTTGTCCGTGTGGACCTGGTAAGTATGACCGCAGCCTTCTTGACTCCCCTAGTTACCTTCAAGTTCAGCTTCGTCAATCGACAGGGTCCTGAGTCTGGGCCAGCCACTTGCCCAATCGGGGTCTCAAGGCATACCAAAACGGGACTGTGACGACGCGTGACTGTCCGACTGGGGGGTTCCTATACGAATATTGAAGGGTCCGGCAATTTAAGGCCAAGAAATACCGTATTTGGAAGGGCAAACGGCCTCCTCGGTGAAATGGAGTCCGAGCATGGTCGCGCCGACATCATGGTGGCTTCGTCAAACCGTTCTGCTCGACAGCGGAGTGGTACGGGTCACAGAGGGGTCATCTCCTTCAGCTAACTCATGTTTACTGGCACGTGGCCGGCCTGGAAAGCGCTCAGAGTTCTGTCAGAGGTTCATCTATAAGTGGGAATAACTTCCGGGCCCCGGTGTCAATATCCATCAACGCTGTAGGTAGGCATGGGCGGCTTCAAGTTAAATCAAATTCCCACTATTTTCTTTCTCTCAACCCTCACTCCGGTCCACGCTCTAAGCGCTCTCACGGGCAGTTATGCACTCGGTTCTACTTGTCCTTTTTTCGCTCTTGGGCCTATATCTACTCCAGACCCTGTTGGAATTCCGGAGGGCTATCCGCAACGTTGGGTAGGTACCCCTGCGGCCTAGAAACGATATAACCGAGAGTTACGTTACCTTGGCAGACACCTCTCGGGTTCTCGCCTCCTTCTCGACCCTGGGAAGTTTCTGGTATGGGTGATTGGGAGTGTACTGCCACCAATTCCGTATGTGAGTCGAGGAGTTTCATGGATTCTCTGGACGAAGCACCAAGGTGAGGATGTGCTGCCAGTGCAAGAGAGCATTATGTCACGGTCTTGCATAGATTTCGCCACTGCTGGAAAGGATGCTACTGCTATGGTGAGTTCACTGTACCGCATATGAGGAGGGATGCAAATTGAGGATGATGGACTGTCAGGTTAACTTGATCCCATGGCCAAGAGCCATTATTTTCCTTGCTGACGCAGCGGCTATCAAAGTAAGGGATACTCTGCTTCTAATTGGGTGTATCTGATCTTTGGTTTGTGGGTTGCAGGAGGTGACAACTTCTCGTGCTAAGTTTCCCAAACCCGTCGCAATGTATTCGGGGCTGCTGGCGTTTGGAGGCAACATCATAGCCTCAGAGGGGGAAGATTGGAAAAGGTACCGAACGATCTCTGCTCCGGCCTTCTCAGAGGTATGTACCGGGCTGTCAAAGTCGCCACTTTCTCGACGCGATCCCTAGAGAAATACTCGTCTTGTATGGGACGAAACCATCCGCATCATGTTCGACCTGTTCGACAATGTCTGGGGAGACAGTCCCGAAATCGTGTTGGACCACTGCCTAGATATCACTCTTCCGGTAGGTCAAGTGTGGACCCTCCCGTACACTCTGACATCTCCGTCAGATTGCCCTTTTTGTCGTCGGTGTTGCAGGTAGTCTATGTTTTGTTCAACTGTTGCATTCTCATCCCTCAACGGGATCTAGGGTTCGGCCGCCGAGTCACATGGACTTCCGACCTGACTGCTCCCCCCGGTCACCAGATGCCATTCAAGGATGCGCTTCACATTGTGTCTACAAATCTGATCATGAAAATGGGTGCTCCTAACTGGGTAATGAACTTAACGGAACGCACGAGGAGGGTGAACCTTGCATTCAATGAGCTGAGGGTACCCTATTCTAGCTAGGTATCTGTCGTGTCCTCCATGGCTGACGTATCGGGCAGCAATATATGGTAGAAATGGTGGATGCCCGCAGAAGCGCGGAGACAAAAGAAGAGCGTTATGACCTATTTAGTGGGCTTCTGGACGCGGCACACGATGATCCAGATGGCAGCTTAACGATAACTGACCAAGAGCTCTTCGGTAAGTGTCAATTGTCTTACCGTATCGCGCTCGTGAAGGATCTTCTCACTCGTCATCCAAGGCAATCTGTTCATCTTCTTCCTCGCGGGACATGAGGTAGGACCACCTCATTCCACCAGCGGTGCAACTTGGAACCGATCCAATACTTCAGACGACAGCCCATACACTTTGCTTCACTTTCGCCTTGCTGGCCCTTTACCCCAATGAGCAAGAGCGTTTATATCAGCAAATCAAGGACATAATGGCCGACCTAAATGGGATGCCTGTAGGATCCATCAGATCACGTCTCAGGCCCACTGAAGAACTGATCTCCCACAGACCTATGAAGATATGAACAGGTTCACACTCTCCATGGGGTAAGTTCATCAAATCGCCTGCCAGAATGCAATTTCTCATCCGCTGGGGCCCGAAGTGTCTTATATGAAACGCTGAGGATGTTGTGAGTGCATATTTAATTAGGCTCCGAAGCGAGGCTGACTGTGCGGCTTAGCCCACCAGTACGTCAAATCAGATGAGCGGTGGTTCTAAGCCGATGATGCAATGATGGCTCGTGTAATCTCAGGTGTCGGCAATCCCCAAACACGCTACGGAAGATACCAGCTTGACGGTAGGTAATACTGATGGCGGAACGACAACATTCCCGGTCCCTTCGGGAACAGAAATAAACCTTCATGTTCCCGGCCTGCATTATAATCGTATGTCAAGCCTCCTTCCATTTCAAGAACTGGTTCTTACCGAAGCTTTACAGCGAGGTATTGGAAGGACCCCCATACATTTCGACCGGAGAGGTTCCTCGGGGAGTGGCCAAGGGACGCGTTTTTGCCATTTAGCTCAGGTGGGTTTGGTCTCGTCATGACAGCTGGTTGTGGATTCATGAATTCTTTGTAGGTGCGCGGGCATGCATCGGGAGACGGTATGAGCAGACTTTGTCGCTAGCGACGTGGCGAAGTACTTATACACGTCTCTTTTAGATTCTTTGAAACAGAGGCCATAGTCGCCATCACGATGATGATATCGAGGTACAGAGTCGAAGTTAAGGAAGAGCCCGAATTCGTCGGCGAGACATTCGAACAGCGCTATGCGCGTATAACGGCCTCCGACCAGATGTTGACCAATACGTACGCAATGTCTCCACTCTCTTGTTCGCCAGTGTCTGAATTCGCTTTCAGCCCCCGCCGCGTGCCGCTGGTATTCAAGAGGCGGTAACTACTTCAATCTTGACATTGGGATTTATATGTTACTCTAGGTAGAACTGCGGCGTGCGAATCGCAATCGTTATCAAGTTCGACTAACGAACTCTGGTACAACTGTATGCTCTTGAACAAAAGAAGTCTGAGAGTTGTGGAGCGCTAATCAAACTCTCGCCACACCCCAATTCTCACAAAGTATTTTTCTGATGACAATCTGAAACGAGCATCTGACTAGATGGCCGGTCATGGGGAGTTCTCTAATAGTCCATGCCGCGAGCGGTCGACGTTCCGTGAGTAGTTACACTGGTCTTGGGAACCTCGTTCGCGCGCTTCGAGAGCGAAACCTTGCTGCTCATCGGGCACAGGCTTGTCGAGTTTGTTCCCATATTTCTGATTACGGGGCTTCTTATCTCCACGGCGGCCAGAATAGAATGGGTTGCTGGCTCATCGTCCAAACACAAAGACCATGTGCTTGCCTAACCTAGGTCGGGGGGACCCAACGAGGGTTTGCAGTGACAAAGGTCTGGTTCCCTTCCCAATTTGGAGTCTCCTTTCCTTTCATACAAAGCGTCGGTCTCGTTTTTCAGACGTCGAGTACCGGTCTTTTGAAAATACAGCCAGCGGCTTTGTGTGGGCTCAAGCCATTGAACGGTCCCAACGGCAGCTCGGTTGTAGCAGTAGTCCGTGTCTTGGGATAATCCCACGACGGACTATGATCTGATCCTGTGTAAGACTCATCAAACATGATGAAATTAACCTCATCGCACGCGACATATCCAACATATCCTCGGGGTACACCATCTGTCCCGCTGCGTTGATTATCCACTGGACTGCCCTTTTAGTGTTGATGGGTCGATTGCCGGTATCCTTGATACTGTCAAAAATGTACTATTCCTCCCGACTCGGCGAATGCTGTGTATTCTTTCTCCTCTCGGACTCTTACCATGGTAACTTGCATCCCTTCTTAGTAGTCTGGTATACTGTTAGATAGCCGCATCGTGTGATATGTTGTCAATTAGGTGTTAGACGGCACTGTGGCACATGCCAGTGCACGTCGACGATGTGGTCGTTTCGATCCGAGTCGGGTGAGTAACACATCACCGTGGGACATATTTACGGAATCAGGTGGTGCATCCTGATCATCTTTGTCTGTGTGTATGTATGTCGGTGTGCTGGTATGACCGCGGCCTTCGACCTCCAGCTACAGCTACTTTCATCAATCAACGGGGTTCTTGAATCGTGATGTTCTGCAATAAATTCAATCGCAAAACACCCGCTTCCAACCATCCAACCATCCATCTTCCAGTGCAAGATGCCAAGCCCCACCATTAAACCAGAGCTTCGTGATGCCGTTCCCGCACCGCGGCAGAACGCCTCCAAAACGACCTGATACATTCACAGCTTCTCTGTTGGCCACTTACTATCCACTATTCATGAGCTGGATCCCAATCACCGCCGGTCCTCACGGCATCTAATATCCGTCTACCCACATATACCCCCCTCCCCCCCTCTGTTCCTCGCCCCACCGTCCTGCACACACTTCTCTGGCTCTCAACTTGCTGCCAGACGCCATATCCTTTTCATAATGGAGGAGCCAGGCCTTTCCTGGACTACGGTCTCGTTCTCCGATTCGTCCGCAGTGAAGTTTGTTGGCAACTGGATGACAGACTCGCAGTACCGTTTTCGCAACGCTAGCTATTCAGAGACGACGCCTGCCAGCGTTGCGTTTACCTTCCACGGTGGGTTTCCATCCATTTCTTCCACAATGGGAGCGGCGTTGCTCATCAGCTTTTTGGTGAACGTGATTTTCTTCTCAGGCACCAGTGCTCGCGTAGTAGGTTTCGTGACATACAATGTCAAGCTATCCGGCTGGATAACACAGAGTCCAGGGAGGCTACCCGTGTCGTTCGACCAGCTACCCACTTATAATCAATGCACTGGTCCTAACGGTCACTACCCTGGCGGCACCACCTCCAGTGGGGCCTGCCCACCTGCGTTCTACACCACAGAAGTGCTGTCGTGCAATCAGCACACGCTCAACTTGACCGTGATGCAAAGCCAGACGATGCAGATCCATGAATTCGGCTTCGTCCCATGCGAGCTAGGTGGTGATCAGACATCCACATCATCTACACCCGCGTCTGCGTCTGCCTCCTCCCCCACTAGCGTGATCGCCGCGACAAATAAACAGACCTTGGGCACAGGTGCGATCGTCGGAGTCATTGTCGGCGCTCTGGCCGTCCTCTTCGCTCTCAGCAGCCTCGCGTTCTTGTTCCTCCGCCGCCGCCGTCGCCGCCATCGCACAGGCTCCCGTCTTCCATCACCATCATCACCCCCATCATCACCATCACCATTCTTGATCTTCTTCTCGCGTTCCAGACCTTGGATCCGCCTTCCCGGCCGTCAGCCCAAGCCAAGAACCCCCTCCGCGGAGTTCCTCGCCTCCGCTTCTTCTTCGTCGCCCGCGGCGTACGGCAGTGGTGGAGCTGGTGGTAGAATGGGACAAGGGCGCTCGACGATGATGACGACAACGATGACGCTCGATGCCTTCACCACGCCGTCGGGCTCCCCATCCGCAGCTCTGGCTTCGGTGGCTCCGGTAATGATGGGTTCATCAGCTCCATTGCTCCCGCCGTCCGCCGGGCATGCTAGAGACCGAGAAGGGGGCGAGACGACAGTCGAGAGGCAATCCCTTCGACCCGACGTTGTAGACCTGGAACAGAGCGGGCTGGCCGTCACCCGTGGGTACCTGCCCGACTCGAAAGAGTTGATGGCGTGGCAGGAGCGGGAGCAGGCAACAGGGGCTCAAAGCGGCACGAGGGCGTCGGGCACCATTGAGACCCTCCCGCAGTACCAGACTCGGCGTTCGCTTCGGCTGTCATCATAGTCATCCATGCTCACGCTATTCCCATTTCACTATGGCGGTATGTCGAACAGGGAGTGGTTCGGCCAAGCCCGATGTGTTAATTTATTTCTTGTTCGATTATTATGTAATTGTTAAATTAAATGGCAATACACTCTCGTTAATGCTGAGAAGTCCAGAAGCCTTCCTACTGTAATTCTGAGGTCGGGTGCGGAGATTCTCTGACGATTGAAGGGTAAAAAAGTAAAGACTGTTTCATCCAAGTATGCGCACGCCCACCTCATGCAGAACACATCACAGCTCAACGTGCGCGTCGCCAAACGCGTCTAGCACTTTGTCCCCAAGAGCACCGAGCGCGCCAACAAGGGCACGCCACTCTGTTTCCGTACCTATGACGCTACCACGGCGCGCACGTACACCGTACACAACCGCAACGCCGAGCACAAGCACCGCGCCTGCAACCAGCAGTCGTGCTTCTCTTCTTCTGGCCTTTTGCCTCCTGTCTTTCTTCGCCTTTTGTTCCAGTTCTTTCAGAATTTGAGGGTCTGGCTCAGGGGCCTCGCGTATGACAATATCCACGCCTGAGACCACAAGCACCTCGGCCTGCTCGTCGCTTGGCATTAGGGAAGCGTCCTGCGCCCATGTCCGCATAGCGCTCGCGGGTCCGAGAGTGCGTGTAAGGCGTAGCTCGGGTGTGCCTGGTGGGAAGCGGGTTGAAAGCTCATCAGCAAGGAGGAGGACACTCGATAAAGAACACGCTGTTGTAGGACGAAAGGACACGGGAGACGCAGAACGACTTGAGGGTGCTGAAGGTGGAAGTGGGATGTCCGCAGGATCGAGAGAGGTGGAAGCACTTGAAGGGGTGGGTATGGGTATCACCAGCTGCGGAGGCGATGGTGGGACGGAGGGTCCACGTGTACTTGGCGTATCTTCATCGTGGGGAGCAGGTAGGGGGACAGAGCCGCTTAGTACACCAGCGGCCCCCACGGGCGTCACCGTGGTGACACCTGTTGTGGGAGGGTCGGGAGAAGAAGACTCCGACGCGGGACCGTCAATCGGAGCGCCAACATCCAAATTAGCCCCCAAAGCCTTCTGTGCATTCTCGGGTGCATTCTCGGGGTCCTTGTAAGTGGGTGGGGAATGACCAACTTCTTTCAGTCGAGGTGTGCAATTGGAATGTTCCGGAGTTGCCTCAGCGAGCTCTGGGTTTGCCTCGGCTGAGTTTCCCTGAACACCGTCTTGAACTTGGCCGTAATCGTCGAATTCGGGAAGTCCCGTCAGGACCGAATGGATCATACCTTCTTCACCGCCCTCGCCAAGCTTCAAGACCAGATCTTTACGTGACAAAGTGATCTACCCTCATTTACGAGATTAACAGGGTCATCACGCCAAGGCAGTCACTCACAGCAGCAACGAGGTAGACGATTGCCAACGGCGGGCGCACAAGGAGATAATCGAAGATGTGCTGGATGAGAGGGAGGGTGGGTGTTGCATGAGCGAGTAAAGTGAGAAGATGTGGTAGAGCCGCATAGGGGAGAGGCGCGTGCCTAGGGGCCCCTTCTCGTGTCAGATCGGGACACGTGCTGAGTCAAAATACCCACTCTTCCAGTAATGCGGCATAGGGCGGATCCGCAAGTCGCAAAAGACGCTGTAAAATACTGTTGCCTACGGTGAGCACGGTGCATAATAGCGAAGCGAGAGGCATACAGCATGAGGGCTGTGAGTGGTTCTAGGGTGTGGCCCATGGAGTCGCGCAGTCGGTGCAAGCTCAGTTTCTCTAGGGCAGGGAGGGCGAGTTCTGGAGGTAGTGTCAATTGCAAGACGGTGGCAATGTCATGAAAACCCTGTATGCGCATATAAATGCCAAAATGCGCGGAAATTTTTGAAGAGAAGTTGGTTGACCTGAAAATAATTCAAACCGGGGTATCGCCGGAAAAGTTGGACGATGAGTCTGTTGAGCTCTGCCTGACGTGCAAATCGACTATCATCTGGACCGTCGTCTGTGGGACTGGCGTGAGCAAGAGTGATGGGGGACGAGATATGGAAGCGCGTCACCTACGGGGTAGAGCACGAAGCTGCGATCAGTATCAAGACGTATCTGGCGCTCGTCTCGATGGGGCTCAGGTTCATTCTGGCTCTCGGGTATCTCCTTGATTTGAAGGGCATTCATGTGAACGTGGAGTAACTTTGGCCTGAAAGAAAAGTTAGAAAAACAAATAGAAGGGGAGGGGCCGTATCTGCGGAGAAGAATACATGCCAAATGTATGCGCGTGCACTGCCAAAACCACCTGGCGCAAGGGACTGCAACCGAAGGGCCTCCCAATCAAGGAAATCACGGGATTGTGAGAGTTGCCATGATTTCTCTGACGGATGAGGCATAGACGGATGGGCACGGGTGGTGTCGTAGTAGGAGAGTGCTGAGGTGGGGGGGCGGAAGGATGAGTTTGGCAGTTTGAATACCGGGTGGACCGGGATGGCTGAGCACGTGATTTGAATAAGAGATATGTGTGAATCAATCACGCTCTTCTTTCCAAAGGACACAGTCACCTGTGGTGGGACGGCTCGATCGAGACGGAGGTCGCGGGGGGGAAAAGATAAAGCGGTGTGGAAGACTGGCCGAATGTGGAAGGGAAAATGAAGCGAAGGTCGTTGACTAAATTTGTCAGGTACGGATGTCCAAACGAGGAATCACATGAAAGAGTGCAGGTTGCTGCTATCCTTTCTTAAATAAAAGGAGGTACGAACACGCCAACCAGTCACTCAGCAATCTCTCCTTTTACAATCACATCACAATGGCCACTGAAACTCAATCCGCCCCCGCTACACCTACACCAGAGTTGACCGTCTTGAATCGCGTCGCCTCGATCCCCTTGGTCAATGACTCTCTCTCCGCTGTACATGCTTCCCTTATCTCCAACCCCCTCACTCGCTCCCCATACAACACCGCCCAGGCCATCTCCTCAACTGCCCTCCGCTACTCGGAACCTTTTGCCGTCAAACTTGCGCCCATCATTGTCCGTGCTGATGGCTATGCCAATAAGGGTCTCGATGCCGTAGAGTCTCGCTACCCCTACCCATTCACTGTTCAGAGCGAGGACATCATCAAAGCCTTGAAAGAGCGTTCCGATTATGCTCGCGCTGCCGCTAACAAAACACTCGATGAACGCGTCCGCACCCCCGCATACTCTGCTGCCCAAGGAATAGACCAAGTACGTAAACCCCTGAAAGCCTTATCATTCAGGCGCTCATCAATCCCCTTCCAAAAGCGGCTTGCCCCTGTCGTAGATTATTTAGTGTCCCGTCTGGGTACTCAGGAGGGCGCGTCTCAGACAGAGTCAAAATACCAATACCAACGCGCATATGCCCTTTCTCGTGACCTTAAAGATCAGATCCTCGATTATTCCAATGCACAGCTCCACCAGTTGCAAAGTAGCAGCGTCCTTGTGTACGTTTTGGTGCTTAGAACTATGCCGTCATTTTCTGATAACCCCACGAACTTTAGGCAACGTGCCACTGAAACCGCCAAGAGCATCCAAACCCTCGCATCCTCTGGCGTCGTTGCTGCACAAGCAAAAGTCAGCACGCTCAGCGATACCATGGTCTCTGAGCTTCAGAAGGTCCAGGTAAGGCGCATACACACACCCCCTTTGTGAATCTTACTCATGTATGCGTGCGTAGGCTGCGACTGCTGCTCTTCCCACGAACCTCCAGGCATCATTCAAGCCCGTACAGGAAAAGATCTCGGGCACAATTTCTGATTTGTCTGGAGTAATCAAATCGGACCTACCTGTCAACGAGAAGGTTACCAAAGTCCGTGCGACCGTTCAGGACCACGTCACGCCTGTGCTCGAGACCGCTGCGGCGAGGCTGCAAGATGCCATTCGAGCCCTCACCGCCCGCGCGGACGCTGCCAAGGAAGGTGGAGCTACGCCGAGTGCCGAAAATGGCGATGACACGTCTCACTGACAACCTTCCATATCTCATGTCGGTAACTCCCCAGTGGTCGTCCTTTAGACGCTGAGCATGGCTTGTTTCCTTTTTTTCATTTCCACGCCACCTCCATTTATTCGGTTTTACCTTTTTTTACCCGCATGCAGAGCCACCGTACTTCCCGACCCTGTTTTATTGTCCCCTTTTATGTACGTTTACGATAGACTTTCCCCCTAGTCGCTCCCACCGTCCCTATTGTTTTTCCGACCCCACGTTGCTGCTCAGTCAGCATATTTAAGCATTTTGTCCAGAGCTTCCCGCGTATCACTGCCAGTGGTTATAAATCAACTTTGTGTTGCATGGCCTATCCGGACGTGTTGATGTATGGTTGCGAATGCGAATAGATAGAGTGGAGACACCAAGTATGGGATAACCTCCGTGAATGGCGTCGCTTATGCGGGACCGTGCGACATCAGCCCGTTGATCGCGACGCATCTACCGCAGTGTATCTCCGTCATTGCGAGGGGCATTAGTAACACTCGACCGGCCCGACATCCACGAACCCACAACTACATCCGGATCCGCGCTTGCATCCGCACCGCCTGCCTTGCCTATCACCACCGTTGGAGTAGGTGCTCCTTGCGATGACGCGAATGCCGCTTTTTCGTCTAGCACTAATTCCTCTCCACCTTCGACCCCCTCATCCTCGTCGCCGTCCTCGACTGCTTCCTCGACGAGCGCACCCGCCGCGCGCAGCTGAGCGTGCGCCACGTCCGCGACGGCCAAGTTCTGTCCCGCCGCGAGGGCCTTAACGAGTGCGCGCTCGTGCGCGGCATGCGCGGCGGTTCGCAGGGCACGCACGAGGTACGGCGAGAGCGCGCGTAGCGGCCAACGGGGCGGGAGCGTCGTGAGGACTGCTGGGGCGTCGAAGGAGGGCGCATGCGATGCGAGGAGGTGCGCCGCGGCTGTTTCGGCGGCTGTTGGAGTGGATGCAGGTGCAGGTGCGGGTGAGTCTGGTGCGGTGGGGGTGCTCCTGCGATGTCATGAGAAAAAAAAATGGTTGGAAGGAGAAGTAAAGGGGCAACAACGCACGGGCTGTCGGAAGTGGAAGTGTAGATCGTTAGCAGGAGGCGTAGTAGTCGCTGTGTCTGCGCGCTCTCCGCTGGAGAGTCAGGCGTTGGAGACGCAGTGGGTGCTAGTGCCGGTGTCAGTGCTGGTGCCCACGCGGCGAGCCCGGCGCGCTCTGCGAGCTGTGCAGCGGCGCGCGGGGGCATTACTGCGCCGTGGGACGTGCAGAACGCTGCGGCGGACGTATGGTCGTGCACGGTCAGCGCGAGGAGTGAGAGAGCCTCGTGTGCATAGCCGAGCTGTGAAAGGTATTATAATGTATCGTTGTGCTGTTTGAAGAGGATGGGGGGAAGGTCGTACCTTGCCGGCGATGATGGCAAGTTCGGGCGCGAGCAGCGGCGCATGTGGTGAGAGGCGGGCTTGCGCGGCGGCCGCGTCGTACGCGGTGGAAGTCTGGAGGAAGAGCGCCGTCCGCAGTCGTGCGAGCTTGGCTGGCGATGCAGGGGTAGTCGCTTCAAAGTAGGCGAAAAACGGTGCGGGGTTCGGGGAAGACGCATAGGATGCCGCTAGAGAAAAGCTCGGTTAGCGTGCATGTGCTTACGCTTGTATGGAGGTGGTACCTTTGGCCCGCCATAGTTTCGATGTAGTGTCGTCAGCAAGGACTGAGAGTACTTCGTCGATGTAGGTGAGTACAAGTTCTGTGTGAAGCGCTGGGTCCTAAATATAAAAGATTAGTGGCGCGGGGCCTTGTGTGGGGGCCACTGCTGTTACGAATGGCCTTACCGTTCTCCGCTTTTGCAAAACGAGGTGTTCGAGAAACCGCACCCCTGCTTCGGGATTTACCGCACGGATCTGATTTAGTATCGCAGCTTCGTCCTCCGTTTTCTGGCCGCGCCTCGCAGAGCCATGTGCCGTCAATAGCTACGGAAGGAAGGATATCCCATTGTCAGGACAGATGCCGGGATGATCAATATAAAGATGTGGGGTAATGCCCCACCTTAAGTGCGCGTTCCGTATCCTTTCCGGCAAGCCAGACGCCCCACTGTTGCGTCAGCGCACGGTCGCGCCGTGCGGTAAGCAACGCAAACATGTCTGAGAGTGGATCGGAGATCTCGGGATCTGTCCATTCGCCTTCTACAAGTCTGCAATTGAAGAAGGTCGGTCGGTTGTGAGGAAACGGAGCAACTGTACATGAAAAGAGAGGGGCACGGACTTCGACCACGCTTCTAGCAACGCCGCGTCGTCTCCGCGCTTGGAATACATTTTGCAGAGCGCACTGTACTGACCAGTCGCGCGGAACACGGGTTCGACCTCTGGAAAGACGATCATGTCCGACTCGTCGAGAAGCGCGTAGAGATCAGTCGTTTTCTCGCCTCGCGCGAACAGCTTCGCGAGCACCGTGTCGATGATCTGCAATGCAACAAAAAAAAATGTGAGTTACCCGAAGCGAAGTGGGTGGTATATGGCCACGCACCGCACGCACGGCAGGCGTGCTCGAGTCGCTTCGCACGCGTCTCCACTTGCGTAAGAATTCCTCAAGCATGTCGTGGGCAGCGATGCCGAGCGCATGACGGAGCTTGGCCGTAGGCGGCGCGGAACGTGTCGTTGGCGCGAGGAAGGGGGAATAATTCCATACTATGTTGGCCACGACTGCACGTCAGCCGCCGGCGGACGGGGGCGTCATTGCGGGTGTGCGGATTGCGCGGAACGGGAGAGAGGGAAGAGGGGGAGGAGACGTACTGAGGTCATCTATCGAGTCGTAGGGGGGCATGCATTCGGCTACGCCTGCGAAGACGTCGAGTGTTGGATGCGCATCGAGGAGGGCGCCTCGGAGGTCGGGGAAGTAAGAGATGAGTATGCGTGGGTCGAGCTCGCCTTGGAAGAGGCAGAAACCGGCGTCCTCAAAGCGTGTCTCGAGAAGGCATTGGAAGCCGACTCGCTGGTAGAGGTATGCCAGTTCTTCCGCCTGCAAAAGTCCTCTTAAGCGGCAACAATAAAGCAGAGAGGAACGACGTACTTCGGAGGCATCTATGACGAGTCTGCTTTGAACCTTCTTCCGCTGTTGGTCCGCTAACTGAATGACATCCTCTATTCGGTGGCCGTCGAGCAGCGTTTCGGCCTGAGAAATGGGCGTGACTGGTAGGAGAGATTGAACAGAATTGGGTCCTAAAATGAGTACATGAGAGCGTGGAAAGGTAGAGGGTTGTGCCATGTTGTCCTTCAGAGAGTCATGCAGTCATGAACTTTAGGCCTCAGGCCTTTGACTGAACAGCGAGCGACCTGTGCTCGTGGTGTAGCTTACTTAGGACTAGACGCGGGTTGCCTCATATGGTAAGGAACAATTTCCATTTTTGGTTACACCACTTCATAAAACATATGGTGACACGGACTCCGGCTCTGGAATATCGACCACCTCACGAGCTTCCGTCTCATCAATATCGGGCTGCTCTTGTCCACCTTCCGGAACGGCTGGAACTACTTCTCTGCCTCCTGGCTTTGCGTTCCGGCTTAGCAGGTTGACTTTCTTCAGCATTAACTTCTCTGGTCGCTGCTGCAGTGGAACGAGGAACCCATTGGAACTCATGGCCAGCGCCCGACGCTCCGCGCCCAGTGACGCAGAGGGCGAGGCCTCATTCAGCGAGGGCGGTGGCGGTGGCGGTAAAACCTGAGCAATCTCCTGCGACTCGATGTTGTGAACCTGAATTGTTTGGTCTGGAAGTAAGGCCGTGATGTGGGGGTAGTCAAGACCTGCAGCACAATTAGACCACAAAGAAGTCCGGAAAAAAATATATGACAATACAAACAGACGGAGAGTGGGTGGCTGGGCCACTGCAAAGTGCCGCGCACGGGGTCCCCATTGACGTTGATGAATACCCCCATCGTGCCAGACCCGGTCCAAGAAAGAATGAGGAACTCTTCCTCTTCGGCGATGACCACGATCATCGGTCGATGCGGCCGTGCGCCTGGTTCTGGTGGTGCTTGAGAAATCGGTAGAATCGGCGTCGCGGTGACAGCATCAAGATAGATCAGGGAATATTGCTCGCGGTCAGCAATGCACAAACAATGCCCTATACGACGGGCAAAGAAAGCCCCGCCCTGGAGCGGTATCTCCTAGACTTGACACATATATTCAACGGTCATAATGGAACGAGGAATGTCCAAACCTTGTGATATGATAGCTGTTCTCGAAGGCTGTAGAGAACGATGCCGGTCCGCTTTACCACGCAGAAATCAACGGGGAGAACCGGTGCTGGGGAGTCCATCGGAAGCGATGGCCGCACGATGTGTCGGTGGTCCACCGCAAAGCATATCACGTTGCGGATGGGCTTGATGCCCGGAACAGGCTCTAGCGAAGGGATGATGTACAGGAAGATCTGGCGGTCTGCTCGGAAGTCAGACTGGTTGGTTGGGGTGTCATTCATCACGTACCACTGAAAACGAACACTCTTGAGATGCTTGGAGTCAGCACGATCTCATCTACCGGCTTTCCCGTCGGTAGCGTCTGTCGAGATACGAGAACATATGATCCTGGCTGAGTCGTCGTTAGAAACGATGTGGCGACGTGAGACGGAAATGATGGGTTCACTTGGTTCGGTCCGTTCGCCTGCAGCGCAAAGCGCAAAAGGTCGCCGTTGGAACAGCCGGCGTAGATTTCGGAGCCTGAGAGGGATGCTAGTCTGTCAACCGGAACCTCCGAGCGGAAGACGACAGACCCACCTAAAGCCTGTACACACTTCACTTCCACGGTGAACGCGGCGTCCGACGCGTCAGGACCTTGAAAGATGAATCGCGCTTAGGTCTTGCACGAGATGGCGGAGAGTAGGCAGACCATAGAGGACGCTTGAAATGAGGGGTTGTACTTGGTACGGTGGGATATCTAGGGGTGTCGAAGGGGCTGTGGCCATCGCTGTGGGCGAGTACGTTGAGGTAATAGACCTGCCAGTGGCTCAATCGGTCAGCGAGGTTCGTCTCCCCGTCCTAGTGCCGGATTATATTTTTCACCTGTCAAAGATCGTCCCTGGTTATTATGGCCAATTCGATCCTGATTGTTGCATTGCTGGATCGTGAGTTGCTGGGCAGTGATTAACGCATGATTACATAACCTGGCGCACGGGGTCGAAGCTTCGAGCACGCGAATCACACGAGCTTGACGAAGACCTCCATGGCTAGGCGGTGCTGGTGCGCAATGGTTATAATACAGCACCGCACCCCACTAGCCCCACTCTCAGTTTCTTCCTTTCCCCATCATGGCCTACTACGACACTTATCGGGATCAACTCGCAAGTCTTTATCGTGGCCGCGCTCTGTGGGTGCCAGATCCTGCCGGACTGTATGATCGAGTCCGAGTCGGCGACGTCGGATATGTGAAGCAGGGCCACTTCAATCGCATGTTCAACGCGTTACTTCCGGCCAATGACCGTACACAAACGTATGGTGTTCCAGAGGGATTCGCGCCCCTTAACACGGGGCCATTTACTAACATCCGCACGCTACTTTTATTCCATGGGGACTACTGCTCAAATACAGTGACGGTAGATCATGGAGACTGGCGTCATGCAGCGTACGTGACGATAACTCTCCGGCGCACCTTATTCTTATACAATGGATGACCTCAGTGGTCCAGACGAAGGTACGAGTGCTTCATTCAAATGCAGTAGAAGAAACAATGGCGCCTTTCTATCCCTTCCATTCAATGGCGTGAGCGAGGACGCTATGCGCACCAAAGCCTTTGAGACGTACATCCGCAAACATTGCGACAGCTGGTTAGAGTTTGCGTGGGCCAACGACATCGACGTCCGGTTGGAGGACATTATCTTAGTCACTGGTTGTGACTTGACTTCCTCGTGGGCGATGGCCGCATTCGTAAATCCGTTGGACCTGGAGATATCACTAAATGTACGACCTACTGAAGCTGGAAGCGCCAGGTTTCAATGGACCATGACAAATCAACCTCACCACAACGAAGTAAGCGAGGTGCGTCAGACCTGTCTATGTTTTCTCCTGCACTGACCAAGAGGAGTAGAATGTCGAAAAATCACACTGTGTTTTCCTCAGAGGATTTTGTGTGAAACGGATTCTCCCCTTTTTCAAGACGTTGAAGGCCGCTGCGGAGCCTCGTCCTGACAATGAGGACAATGAACCGGAATCGTCAATCGAGCTCCTCCGAGAGCCAACTGTACCAGACGTACGTATACCATCTGTAGAACGCGGCGACGGGATTGACAATTTGTTCAGTATCGTGACCCGCTCATCGGAATTTTAGACTATATCGCGGAAGTGAGTCCGGACATACTGCGTCCTGAGTATCTCTCCAATTCCTCCTAGCAATGTCCAGACCAGGAGATAGCTATTGCCCACGATAATGACCTAAAGATGATGGAAGGGGTGGTGCGCACAAACGCATTTCCTAGCTGCGATGTGGCGCTTTACATAATAGACAGGACGTTTTGACTGCGGACGCAGTAGAAATTTTTTTGCGTCAAAATAAAATTCCTGTGCAGACCGGGAAAGGCGGTACGTGTTGGATACTTGGTCTTCCTTGCTGAGTGGGGCCAATTAGTTCATTTTCTAGTCGCGATTTTAGCGGATGAGGATGAAGAAGGGGTCCCTGAAGAGGAGAAGGTGACCTTTCATGCACGAGCCGAAGTGGGGGTACGGGTTCCTCTATATGACTCAATGAACATGCAACTAATTGATTTCTCACTCAAGGGCGAACAAATACCTCTCGTCATACATCCGGTCCTCATGAAATACCTTCTCAAATTTGACATTGCCTCTCAACCCCTAGACCATGACTTTGGGCTCCCAAGCGAAGAGCTTTTATCCTCCGCGGTTCATCCCCCTGTACATTTACTGGTCCTTGAAAATGAGCAAGGCCTCCCACAAAACATCGAAGTGCAGGCATCGGATATGGGATTGAAGATCGGAGTCACCGTTGAGGACGTTTTGAAGACAATAAGTGTCTGCTTGCAGAAGTCCTCTAGTCAGTGCGAGCGGGTGGTCACGCTAATCGAAGATCCCTGGATGGGTATTGAAGCCGCCGTCGAGGACTCGGCGGGAACCGAGGAGGGAAGCGGTGGCCCTCGCCGGATAGACTACCTGCGTGGCAGGAAAAGAATACAGATTCTCCCGAAGCTCCCGCTTCCTGAGGATGATGACGGGATTTCTCCGCCGTTCCCCCATGACCCCACGTCAAATATTCCTGTTTCCATTCGCCTACTTACACTTCTCTCCCGCGGCTTTCGTTGGCTATTTGGTATGCCCAGCACGGTTGAAACCGTCCGTCTTCCGGATGCTGCAACCACATGTCGCCTAGATACAAGAACCATACGTCTCCCAGACGATGAAGAGGACAAGAGTAAGCGCCCGATGTCCAAGCGACGAGCGCTTCTTGTCGGTATCAACTACAGAGGAGACCACAATGAGTGGCCAGCCTTGGATGGTCCTCACAAAGATGTAGAAGACATGCGGCAACTTCTCATCGGTACGTTATCATACACCGCGCTCAGACCCTTTCCTTCGATAACCGTCTTCTTCCCAGACACCCTTGGATATCGTCCGGAAGACGTTACTGTGCTGAAAGATGATCCCAACCTCCCAGATCTTTTATACCCTACTCGCGTTAATATGGTGAGTGGCAACAAGTTGCAATAGGTGGATGATTCTCATTATGACACGACATAGATCCATGAGTTGAAGCGACTGGTTTCTGATGCTATGCCAGGCGACACCTTCGTTTTCTCTTGTGGGGCCATTTCTTCTTGACGCTTTCCAGCACTTAACTTTCCAATGCAGATTCTGGCCATTCTGACCAGCAGCCAGCCATCGATGATTTCGGTGAGGAGGACGGCCAGGATGAAAGTGCGCTCTTTTCACTACCGAGAAATGCTCTCCCTCATGTGGCACTCGATAGTAATCATTACAAGCGATGAGCAGTCCATCCTCAATAACGTTAGATTCCCCTTCAATCTGGGCCAGAGGCACGTTCGCTGACACACGCACAGGAGCTCAACGATATCCTTCTCCCCCTCCCGATCGACTGCTCTCTCCTGGTGCGTAGTTCCTTCCCTGTCATCCTATCCTACATCTTAATTACTGTTCAGGCCATCCTTGACACCTGCCATTCCGGAACCCTTCTCGACCTTCCTCATTACCATTGCAATAGTGTTTATGTACCATGGCAATCCAAGGACACGCGTCGTAAGCTAACTATGCAGAACAACAACGGTTTGTATTCGCATGACGCTCTTATACGATGGGCTGACGTCCACTTAGTGCGCCGCCAGGCAATGGACTTTGCCAAGTTCACACCCCCCGACCAGTCACTTCCATCGTTTGCCACAATTAATATGGATTTGCAGGAGCCGGGTGATCGGTCCACGCGCCTGCCCTTACGAGCCAATGATGGGGCTAGTGAAGGTCGCTCGGTGGATCAGCGTAAAACCTCTCTTGTAGCGCAATCACGCGAGACTCGGCGGCCACCGGAGCTCTCGCTATTCCCGTCACAACCTCATTGTGCTCTTCCAGATCCCCTTTTTGTCTGCAACGGTTGGTGTGACCGCGGCGACAATCCATATCCGACTGTGGTGAGTCTTACTTGTTCCATGTGTCTTGTAAGCGGGTGGTGGTCTCATGCCTCTCGGTAGCTCTCTTTATCTGCCTGCTCAGACTTGCAGCGCGCACGGGAGGGCCCGAACGGCTCACTCACCACGATCTTGTGCAATTACCTGAGTTCGTGCATTCAACAGGCGGTTGTTTAACTCTGTGATCTGACATGCCCATCAGAGACTCACATTCGTCCATCATACCGGGAATTGATGTCGTATATCAAGTACGTCTGTTTTCTATTCGCGCTCTCACGAGTGCTTATGTGCCATCTCGTTTTATAGTTTCCAATTTCATGACAACGCTCTCGCGTTGCACAAAAAAGAAGACCACCAGAAAAAGAAGACCATTCCCGGCGAAGGAGATGAATTTGACGGGCAACTCGACAATTTCCAGGGTCCGGTGCTCAGTAGTCTAGCAAAGCTGGTACGTGTTCACCATAAAAGTGATGGCTTGCTGTTGATGGGGTTACATTTCTAGAACATGGATGAAATTCTGAGACTATGATATAGGGAACTTGATACGTTATGCTACAGTACGGTGCACGGCCCAGTACATTGCAATCGCCTCTGCAAATCTTCAAGACCACAATAGGTCGCTATGTTCCCGGACTTCTTTGCTTCTATAATAATTTCTGTTTATCTACTAGAGTGTAGACACATCGTGCCAGAGCCGGTCCAAGAAAGAATGAGAAACTCCTCTTCGGTGATGACCACGGTCATCGGCCGATGCGGTTGTGTGCCTGATTATGGCGGTGCTTGAGAGATCGGTAGAATCGACATCGCGGTGACAGCATTCAGATAGATCAGGGAATAGTAGTACTCGCGGTCAGCAATGCACAAACAGCACCCGATACGACGGGCTAGGAAAGGAGCGGTATCTCAGGCTGCTGGCTGGACTTATTTGTAGTCTACCGTCATAATAGAACGAGGGATTTTGAACCTTGCGACATAATAACTGTTCCCGAAAGCTGTAGAGAACTATCCAGGTTGCTGTTCGAACAGTCGACTTAGAGTCCCGACGGAGGATGTCAGTCTGGAAACCGAGCAAGAAAGACCCACCCATAGCCTGTACACATATAGGGTTCACTTCATTTCGACGGTGAACACGGCGTCCGACGCAGCAGGACCTTCAAAGATAAATCGCGTTGAGATCTTGCATGAGATGGCGTAAAGTAGGCAGACCATAGAGGCGGTAGAAATGAGGGGCTGTACTTGGGGCCGAAGGGGTTGAGGCTGTCGCGGTGGACGAGCGCGTTGAGATAATAGAGCCCTGCCAGTGGCTCACTCCCGGTTAGCGAGGCTCATATCCCATCCTTGGGCTGCATTGTAATTTTCACCTGTCAAAGATTGTCCCTGGTTATTATGGCCAATTCCGTCCTGAGAACTGCAGGCAGTGCTAGCGCGCAAAGGCGATTCTGGCATTCAAGTTATTATAACAGCCGCACTGCACCACACCGCATCTCACTCTCAGCTTCTCCCTTTCCTTATCATGGCCTACTACGACACTTATAGGGATCAACTTGCAAGTCTTTATCATGGCCATGCTCTGTGGGTGCCAGATCCTGCCAGATTGTATGATCGAGTCCGAATTGGCGACGTCGGATATGTGAAGCAGGGCCACTTCCTTCGCATGTTTAACGTATTACTTCCGGCCGATGACGATACACAAGAGGATGGTGTTCCAGAAGGATTCGTGCCCCTTAATATGGGGCCGTTTAGGAACATCCGCACGCTACATTTATTCCATGGGGACTACTGCTCAAATACAGTGGTGGTAGATCATGGAGATGGGCGTCAGGCAGCGTACGCGACGAGTTACTATCTAGCGTAACCTTATTCTTATACAATGGATGACCTCAGTGGTCCAGACGAAGGTACGAGTGCTTTATTCAAATGCAGTAGAAGAAACAAGGGCGCCTTTCTATCCCTTCCATTCAATGGCGTGAGCGAGGACGCTATGCGCACCAAAGCCTTTGAGACGTACATCCGCAAGCATTGCGACAGCTGGTTAAAGTTTGCGTTGGCCAAAGAAATTGACGTTCGGTTGGAGGACATTATCTTGGTCACTGGCTGTGACTTGACTTCCTCGTGGGCGATGGCCGCATTCGTAAACCCGTTGGACCCGGAGATATCACTTAGTGTGCGACCTACTGAAGCCGGAAGCGCCAGGTTTCAATGGACAGTCACAAATCAACCTCACCATAACGAACCAAGCGAGGTGCGCCAGACTTGTCTATGTTTTCTCCTGCACCAACCAAGAGGACTAGAATGTCGTGAAATCACACTGTGTCTTCATCAGAGGATTTCGCGCGAAACGTATTCTCCCCTTTTTCAAGGTGTTGAAGGCCGCTGCGGAGCCTCGTCCTGACAATCCGGATAATGAACCGGAATCGTCAATCAAGCTCCTCCGAGAGCCAACCATACCAGATGTAGGTATTCCGTCTGTAGAATGCGGCGATTGGATTGATAATTGTTCAGTATCGTGACCCACTCATTGGGATTCTGGACTATATCGCGGGAGTGAGTCCTGACATAATGCTTCCCGAGTATCTCTCCAATTCCTCCTAGCAACATCCCGACCAGGAGATAGCTCTTGCCCACGAGAATGACCTAAAGATAATCGAAAGAGCGGTGCGCACAGTCACCATTTCCTAGCTGCGACCTGGCGCTAGACCCAATGGACAGGACGTTCTGAGTGCGGATGCAGTAGAGGACTTTTTGCGTCAAAATGAAATTCCCGTTCAGATTGAGAAAGGCAGTACGTGTTAGACGGTTGGTCTTCCTTGCCGAGTAGAGCTGATTGGTTCCTTTATTAGTTGCGCTCTTAGACGATGTTAATGAATGGGTTCCTGAAAAGGAGGAGATGACTTTCCATGCGCAAGCTAACGTCGGCGTACGGGTTTCCCCACATGGTTTGGCGAACGTACTGATTCTCGTTCAAGGACGAAGCGCTCCCCCTCATTATTCATCCGGTTCTTATGAAATATCTCAAGTTCGAAATTTCTCAACCCCCAGACTATGACTTTGGACTCCCTACCGAAGAGTATTTCTCATCCGCAGTTCATCCCCCTGTCCACACATTGGTCCTTGAAAACGAGCAAGGCCTCCCACAAAACATCGAAGTGCGGGCGTCGGATAAGGGATCGGGGATCGGGGTCACAGTCGTTGACGTGTTAAAAGCTATCGGTATCGAGTTGCGGAAGTCCTTTAGTCAGTACGAGTGGGCCGCTTTGAACGAGGGCACCCAAAGACAAGTTGAAGGCGCCTTCGAGGGCCGGGTTCAAAGTGTGGAGGAGAGAAGTGGTGGTCTTCGGCGGATAGACTATTTGCGTGGCAGGAACAGGCTGCAGGTTTTCCCGAGGTACCCGTATCCCGAAGACGAGGAGATTGCTCAGCCGTTGTTGCCCTTTAATCGTTCATCGTGAATCGTCAGATAATATTCTCTTTCTTATCCGCCCACGTACACTGCCCCATCTATAGTGACATGTTGGAGATTGCGGGCCTGTCTAGTACACCCCTGAGGGCATCAGACAGAGGAAAAGGAAGGGCTATTTTTTGATCACAGATGACGCGCGATGGATACCCGTACATACTGTATCTCTCTCTCTCTCTAAACACTCTTTGACCCGATTAGGACAGGCCCAAAGAGGGAATGATGACCTTTTTGGGTCCCACTCCGCTCCCGTCCCGATGTGCAGACTTGGGCAGATCAGAACGCGGTGTCCGACGCATCAGGACCCTGAAAGATGAATCGTGCTTTTGTCTTGCACGAGATGGAGGAGAGTAGGCAGACCATAGAGGACGCTTGAGATGAGGGGCTGTACTTGGTACATTGGGACATCTAGGAGGGGCTGAGGCCATCACCGTGGACGAGTATGTTGAGGTAATAGAGCCCTGCCAGTGGCTCACTCCCGGTTAGCGAGGCTCATATCCCATCCTTGGGCCGCATTGTAAATTTCACCTGTCAAAGATCGTCCCTGGTTATTATGGCCAATTCCGTCATGAGAACTGCAGGCAGTGCTAGCGCGCAAAGGCGATTTTGGCATTCAGGTTATTATAACAGCACCGCACCGCACCGCATCCCACCCTCAGCTCCTCCCTTTCCTTATCATGGCCTACTACGACACTTATAGGGACCAACTTGCAAGTCTTTATCATGGCCACGCTCTGTGGGTGCCAGATCCTGCCGGATTGTATGATCGAGTCCGAGTCGGCGACGTCGGATTTGTGAAGCAGGGCCACTTCCTTCGCATGTTCAATGCGTTACTTCCGGCCAATGACCGTACACAAACGTACGGCGTTCCGGAAGGATTCGTGCCCCTCAACATGGGGCCATTTAATAACCTCCGCACGCTAAATCTAAACCAAGGAAACTACTGCTCGTCTACAGTGACGGTAGATCATGGAGATGGGCGTCAGGCAGCGTACGTGACGGTTGGCTCTCCAGCGCCACCTTATTCTAATACAATGGATGACTTCAGCGGTCCAGACGAAGGCACGAGCGCTTCATTCAAATGCAGCAGAAGAAACAAAGGCGCATTCCTATCCCTTCCCTTTGATGGCGCGAGCCAGGATGCTATTCGCACCAAAGCCTTTGAGACGTACATCCGCAAGCATTGCGACAGCTGGCTAGAGTTTGCGGTTATCAATGACCTTGATGTCCGGTTGGAGGACATTATCTTGGTCACTGGCTGTGACTTGACTTCCTCGTGGGCGATGGCCGCATTCATGAATGCGTTGGATCCGGAGGTATCACTAAATGTACGACCTACTGAAACTGGAAGCGCCAGGTTTCAATGGACCATGACAAATCAACCTCACAACAACGAATCAAACCAGGTGCGCCAGACCTGTCTATTATTTCTCCCGCGCAGACTAAGGAGAATAGAATGTCGAGAAATCACACTGTGTCTTCATCAGAGGATTTCGCGCGAAACGTATTCTCCCCTTTTTCAAGACGTTGAAGGCCGCTGCGGGGCCTCGTCCTGACAATCCCGATAATGAACCGGAATCGTCAATTGAGCTCCTCCGAGAGCCAACTATACCAGACGTAGGTATGCCATCTGTAGGACGCGGCGACTGGATTGATAGTTTGTTCAGTATCGTGACCCACTCATTGGTATTCTGGACTATATCGCGGAAGTGAGTCCAGATGCAATGCGTCCTGAGTATCTCTCCAATTCCTCCCTAGCAAAATCCAAACCAAGACCTAGCTCTTGCCCACGAAGACGACCTAAAGATGATCGAAGGGGTGGTGCGCACAAACGCATTTTCCTAGCTGCAATGTGGCACTAGACCCAATGGACAGGACGTTCTGACTGCGGACGCAGTAGAGAACTTTTTGCGTCAAAACGAAATTCCTGTGCAAAGTGAGAAAGGCGGTACGTGTCCGATGGTTGGTCTTCCTTGCCGAGCGGAGCTGATTGGTTCATTTACTAGTTTCGCTCTTGGCGGATGAGGATGAAGAAGGGGTTCCTGAAGAGGAGAAGATGACTTTCCATGCGCAAGCTAACGTCGGCGTACGGGTTTCCCCACATGGTTTGGCGAACGTACTGATTCTCGTTCAAGGACGAAGCGCTCCCCCTCATTATTCATCCGGTTCTTATGAAATACCTCCTCAAGTTCGAAATTTCTCAACCCCCAGACTATGACTTTGGACTCCCTACCGAAGAGTATTTCTCCTCCGCAGTTCATCCCCCTGTCCACGTATTGGTCCTCGAAAACGAGCAAGGCCTCCCACAAAACATCGAGGTGCAGGCGTCAGATAAGGGATCCGGGATCGGGGTCACTGTTGAGGACGTGTTAAAAGCAATCGGTGTCGACTTGCGAAAATCCTCCAGTCAGCGCGAGTGGGCCGCGTTAAACGAGGATGTCCGAAGACAAGTTGAAGACGCCTTCGAGGACCGGGCTCAAACCGAGGAGGAGAGAAGTGGTGGCCTTCGGCGGATAGACTATTTGCGTGGTAGGAACAGACTACAAGTTTTCCCAAGGCACCCGTATCCTGAAGAAGACGAGGAGATTGCCCAGCCGTTGTTACCCTTTAATCGTCCATCGTGAGTCGTCGACTATTCTCGTACTTATTCCTCCTACACACACCATTCCATCTACAGTGACATGTTGGAAGTTGCTGGCCCGTCTACACTCTCGAGGGCATCGGACAAGGGAAAAGGAAGGGCTTGATCACAGATGACGGACCCTCTTTGATTCGATTGGGAGAGACCCTAAGGAGGTAATGACGACCTTTTTTGGTTTCGTCCAATCCCAGTAATTGTAATGGACGGGCTCCTCGGCTGGGTATAGTACCGTGACCTAGGTAGCACTGGACAGTGTCCTTGCGTACATATTTAGTCAGTCCGTTTCCTCTTCAGTAACACTGCACTACCACACGACTCCGAAGCAATCCGGTCCGAGCTCCCGCCGAATATCAAACCTTATCGATGTGAGTGTCGCTTGGCTTGATCTCTCTTGTCCATTGGCCAAGGAGAACGTTGCGTGATGAACTATTTTAGACCTCAAGGTCATTTGGATGGCATATTTAAGACGAGCGCTGGCGATATGTCCCTAGCTTTGTCACCAGCGACGGCCGATCTTCGATGGGCAGTAGTACTATGTTTAAGTCTGGCCACCGAGATATGATTTCCCGCAATACCTGGAGCTTTGTTCCAGAAGCATTCACAATCAGGTTATAAGTGCCGCAGAAGGACTTGATCTTGGAGAGAATCACCGACCTGGTCCTTTCCCAAGGAATGGCCGGACGGCTCGGCTCGCATATTGTGAGGATTACTTGTATGCCATCGTGTGTAGATGGAGACCTGCAAACTGGTGCAAGTCCATATGTGTATTCCCAACAACAGAATCGAAACACTATGATGCAGCCGAATTGAGTACATTGCCGTTACTCGTCTCGTCCATGTCGGGCCATTGACTCGAAGACAGCAGACAGCAGACCCTCGGATTACCCGATAACTTGAACATGTAACAGGCGGCACCGGCATGGATAGAGCGGATACTATGACTGGGATCACAATCCAACAGTAACTCGAATCTAGCTCACAATGCTGCGCGTGCTCGGCCCTCAAATCAAATCAATTTCGCCTTCCATCCGACCCGAATTCATCAAACTTCTAATAGGTTTGGTGGTCGAGAACGGCGTTGACGGTGTCTAGTGCATCAGGTAAATCTTGAATTTTATTAATAGCTCTTAAGGATGCTTACCGTAGCTTTAACCCCTTGACGTAGGTGGAGGATAGACTGGATAAGCGGTGGTTCCAACATGGAGTAAGGGATAGCATGTTAAACTTGTACATATCGGGATTATGTCTACGCGAAATACGATATGTCCCCAAGTCTGCAAGGCAAGCCATTCAGCTATTTCCTCCGTCTCCTGAGGGGGGAACACAAAATTGCTTGATCAAGTCGATGACATGCTCCAAGACCAAATCCTTCTTCTGAGTCTGTGGCATAGAATGCCTCATTGGGAATGCCTCTGTGATAAAGCTCCGGATATCGCGGTGGATCGCATCTCCGTGCTGAGACCTGGCATGCCTCTCGAAGACCTGCTGCGCGTGGTTTGGTGACATATCCCCAGCAGCCATCCTAAAGATGCCACCCAGGATGGCTGTAAGATCTACAATGTAGCCCATTACACAACAGACATTCTCCTGGCTAGAAGGCGAGTGAGATCAACCTAGACTATGAGAGCGGCAACGCTTGCTTACCTGCCTCCATACACGTCGCGGACCTAGTCGGCGTAATCGTCCATAGCTCTGGTCGGGTCGGAACTACTTGGAAGTCGTTGCTGAGGATCTACTGAAGCTCACAGAGACTGTGCTCACCCCGGCGTTCCATTGGCAGACCCAGCCAGGTCTTTGACGAGGTGGGACATCTTAGCTTTGAATCTATCGCCCGAGAGATACTTATCCCGGTCAGCAACTAGGATAATCGGCGATCGAAAAAAACCAAAACCTTGGTCTTGTTGTCCATATTCCAGATCTCAACAATATCGACGTGGATAATGTTCACGCAGTTCTTGAGTGTTTGATCGGCGAAGTCGAGACTAGACAATAGGCTGCGCCAATATCCTGACAGGACCAAGGGTATGTTAGAATCAACCCGAATCCATCAGGTTAGTATGCTCACGGCTTCGTCCAACCCTAGGAAAATAATACGATTAAAAAGGTAAGAGGGGAACAACACTACGTACTCGATGGAAGCTTGAATGATGACTCATGGTTCACTCGTAACGCCGCTGACCACGCAAGAGGTACAGCGCCGGCTTGTTGCTTTGCCCCTTGTCTGCTTGACCGTGCAGAGGGTGCGCGCGAATCTGTGATGAGCCTATCTGTCGTCACGATTAAGTTGTCGAGAAGATCAACGAATCTTGGATGCTCTGAGGACGAACGCCGATGTCAGTTGATCCCTCTACAAAGCATATGGAGATGAAAGTACCCTAAACGATCTCTGCAGGCACGTCCTTTGGGTCTTTATGAAATAGGCGGCGACATGAGTCTTCGTACATTATGTGTGCCCTAGCCCTTGCAGGTTCATGACGTTGAGGTTCACCACTGGGGCTGTCAAGGCGAACTTGGGAGACAACCACGTCAAATTTGGTGAACACGACAACCACTGGCACTGTAACTCACGTCGGTGACGTGAACGAGGGATACAACATTCGACCGCGCTCACCATTTCGCAAGCCCGGAATCTCTTCCACTCCATCTCCAAGCCTCCCAGCAATAGCGTCTGACGCTGGGACATATATCCTAAATCAATAATACATGACATTAAATTTCACAAAAATAGACATTTCTACCAGACAGCATGTAGTAATCTTTCCGGAGGTGACCGGCTTGCGTCGGTGCGGTACGAGACGAAGTCCCGGATCGTCTGCAAGTCTTGCGAATCCCCCGGCCTGAGGATCCAAACCAGAATACTCATGGATAATGAGGTAACGCTGGTAGTGAGTGTTGCCACAGCTCGGCTCAAAATGGCTGAGCCAGCCGAGCCGAGCCATCTTGAGCTGAGCTGAGCCAAGAATCGGCTCGTGACCAAAACGGGCTCAGCTCGGCTCACGAGCCAGCTGAGTCAGGCTGAGCCATGGCTCGATTAGGCCATGGCCCGATTAGGCAGGCGGCTCGGCCATGGCCCGTAACGGTCTTCTGGACAAAACTCGCCGTTGATACCGGCTTTTCCCGGCGCACTCTCTGGTGCCGCCTTGTATCCATTGCACAGTCGTGTAGGTGACGTAGAAATACATTCACATGGAAACGCACCGTGACGTCCACTTTGAAGACGGCTTTGATGTGTGACGATTTTCCGGAACCGCTCTGTTATGGAACGTGGAACCAAGATCAATACTAGACACATGCCCGAGTGTGGCATGTGCGCACCCTCCCTATAACGAGAATTCGGAATCTACGGAGAATATGTATATGAGTTATGAGGCACAAGATTGTCAAAGAACACACTTGAAGTGTTTGGCGAGTGTAGCGAGTAATAGGGTTCGACCCAGGGTGAGTGTAGATATTATTGAGAGAAAAGACATAGGAAACAGAGTGGAGACGGAGGCACGGATACGGACACGGACGGAGATGTAGACATAAATCGTTAACGCGAGACGAGAGGGATATATTCCTTTTCGTAGACGCGTCGTAAGGTATATGTAACGAGCTTAGTAACCAAGTAAGCAGTAAAACTTTACAGGAGCACTTCCTGCACAGTCTAATTGAGCGGCCTACGGGCGGAATGATTCTTGGCCGGACGCCTGGGAGACGCCCTTGAGTGCTCTTATCGTTGTTAGTGAGGTACGCAGATCGGCCATGGTCACACTCACCTGCGCTCATTGTTGAACTGGGGCTCCTACCATTTGGGGCAACAGGTGACTTCGTCCTGGACCCCTGGGATGGTAAAGGCGGCCAGTCACCATCTTTCATGGGTTGCTCGTTCTGTGGGGCGGAGTCAACCATGGCAACGGGTGACTTCGCCCAAGATTTCTGGGATGGTAAACGTGGCCAGTCACCGCCATTCATGGGTTGCCCTTTCTGTAGAGCAGGCTCGACCGTGGCAACGGGTAACTTCGCCCAGGACCTCTTGTATGATGAAGGCGGCCCGTCGCCGTTCTTCATGGGTTGCACTTTTTGCGGAGCAGACTCGACCGTGGGTCGCTCGTATGAAGGTGCTCCTCCAACTTGAGGTGCGCGATTTGTACCATTCTGTTGGGACGAATGTCTAGACATTGCCGGGACCGGTGATGCGAGTGGTGGGATCGGCTCTTGTAATGTTTCTTCTCTGTCGTCCTCGTTGGCCGTGGGTCGTTTGTACGAAGATCCTCGTCCGACTTGGGGTGCCTCGCGCGCTGGCTTTGTACCACTCTGCCGGGACGGGAGTCTAGATATTGCCGGGACCGGTGGTACGGCTGGTGGGATCTGCTCTTGCAATTTTACTTCTTTGTCGTCCACGTTGACCGTAGGTCGTTCATATGAAGGTGCTCCTCTGACTTGGGGTGCGCGATTTGTACCACTCTGCTGGGACGAAAGTCTAGACATTTCCGGAACCGGTAGTGAGGGTGGTGGGACCTGCTCTTGTAATGTTTCTTCTCTGTCGTCTTCGTTGGCCCTGGGTCGTTTATACGAAGACGCTCGTCCAACTTGGGGTGACACGCGTGCCGGTTTTGTACCACTCTGCTGGGACGGGAGTCTAGATACTACCGGGACAGGTGGTACGACCCGTGGGACCGGCTCTTGCAATGTTGTTCCTCTGTCGTCCATGTTGGCCGTGGGTCGTTCGTATGGAGACGCCCCTCCAACTTGGGGTGCGCGATTTGTACCACTCTGCTGGGACGGGAGCCTAGACATTGCCTGGACCTGTGGCGCGGATGGTGGGACCTGCTCTTGTAGTGTTACTTCTCTGTCGTCCACGTTGAGCGTGGGTCGTTTATACGAAGACGCTCGTCCAACTTGGGGTGACTCGCGCTCTGGTTTTGTATCACTCTGCTGGGACGGGAGTCTAGACACTGCCGGGACTGATAGTACGACTGGGATCTGCTCTTGTAATGTTACTTCTCTATCGTCCACGTTGAGCGTGAGTCGTTTATGTGAAGACGCTCGTCCAACTTGGGGTGACTCGCGCGGTGGATTTATACCACCCTGGTGGGATGGGGGTCTAGATATTGCCGGGACCGGTACTGCGGATGGTGGGATCTGCTCTTGTAACGTTACTTCTCTGTCGTCCACATGGGCTATGGGTTGTTTATACGAAGGTGTTCGTCCGACTTGGGGTGACTCGCACGCTGGCTTCGTACCACTCTGCTGGGACGGGGGTCTAGGTACTTCAGCGACTGGTGATTCGACCGGACCTCGCGATTTTTCTCCCCCATCTACCACGTTGGTCTTGGTCGTGGGTCGTTCATACGAAGGCGCTCGTGGTGACTCGCGCGTTGGCCTTGTACCGCTTGGCTGCTGGGACGAAATCTGCTTTTTCGATGTTGGTTTTATGTCGTCTACGGGGGCGGCACTTCTGCCGCAACAATTCCCCATGAGATGACGCAAAGACTTGGTGGAAGCTCCAGCAGTTAATGTCTGAAATGAACATTGCATATGACCCCATGTCTATATGTGAGCTGACACGGGGGTTCCGCGCGCTGCGGGTGAAGAACAGAGTTCAGATGCGGGCATGCGTATTCCACGTGCAGTTTACGCATGGTCGTTGATACGTTGATATGGTGTGATGCCGCAACTACTCAGCTCAACTCCTACACGTCACCTGACACTAAGCGACCTACTTTCGTGCACCAACTCGAACATTAGTAACATCTCACACAAATTTCACGAAAACACATCCTTCCTACAGCCCGATGTCGTGTCTGCAGCTTGGAAATCGGAGAGAAATGAGTCCAGAGTCCTTTTGGCGAGGCGGTGACTTGCGCCGACCAATAGAATAGGGTCTTGAATGGCACCGGACAGCCTGTTGCCGGGTCCCGGACCGGTGAGAATAATGTGAGTTTGTACTCTCATGTTTGGTTGGTCCGCCGCGCCACGATTTTGTTCTGATTTCGTCCCCGAATGGGCCTCAATAAATACTTTCACCTTCGACCCAAGCCTCTTGCCATCTCAACGGGACTTCCTACTGCAAAGTACAATTGCACATGTGGCGGCGATAGTACTAGTACGCACAGCGTAACGTAACCCTCGGTGATAACCCGAGTGATGTGGCTGGTTTTGGTAACCCTTTACCCCATTAACCCTCCCCACAACCTACTGCGCGTAAACCCTCAAGCAACTCCTCTTTCGTCATGGCAAGCACGCTCACAGCCGGTTTGCGCAGACATTCGCTGGGCAAACGCCTAAGGTCCAGTGGGTTGTATGTAGGGAAGCTGGAAGTAACCCGTCGCTGTTGCAGTTCTACATTTCCTGTGCAGTACTGTGAAAGAGATCAGGAGCCAGCCAGTTTCCCCCTTTGTCTTCGAGTGGGCCTCTTCACGGTAAGTCAGGTAGAGTAAAGGAAAGAAAAAAAGGCGTTGCACGCACGAAGAACCACGTCGCAGCATCACCTCAGACTCACCTGTTACTAGAAAATTATGATATTTGGTGAAATGGGATGTCGAAAGTGGACTCTACCATGGACAGTTTTAGGTCAGCGATCACGATGGCAGCCCCATGGCACTACAATCGGTGGACTCAGTCTGAAGCTTCTTTTTTTTTTTTTTTTTTTTTTTTTTTTTTTGGAAAAGCGATGTATTAGGTAGCAAGAGATAGTAACTAGGTTACCTAACAGTTCTACCTAACGCGCTGATGCGAACCTCAGAGGCTCGAAAACGGGGAAAAATGCATTTGCGCACACCCTGGGATAGGGTAGTGTGGGGCTCAAGTGCTTAGGATCTATCCGTAGGAACCTACTACCCACTAAAAAACCACGTTTCGATTGGTCCAGTCTTCTGGGAGGTCGCGGTGCCTCTTGTACAATGCTCTTTCCCATGTTTCGGTTATAGTGTCTATGTAGATTTTCTTTCTCAGCACTTTCGTCGCTGTCGTTATGTCTTCAGATAATCTCCTGTTTATCAGTTTAAGTATTGTCGCTGTGTTGCATGTTCTCCGGTTACCGGAAGGGAAGGTAATATGAGTGGTGCCCAAGTCTACCCGAGTGCCGGTTTCGACGTGTCCAGTTGTCATTGGCTGGAAGTCTGTACTGTTCTGGTGGGTTGGGCTACAATTAACTTTTGTTTCTGTCCTATTTTTATTTTCGAGGGGGTCGCCCTCTGTCTCCACATAGGGGTTCTTAGTATTTGCGAAGGGGGGGTCCCGTAGGTATGCACGAGGGGGAGCCTCTAGGTATGTGTGAGGTAGGTATGTGGTATATGCGAGTGGATTATCCTCCAGGAAAGTGACTCGGAGGGGGGTTCTCCTCTAGGTATGTGTGAGGTGGTGCCCTCTAGGTATGCGTGAGGTGGTGCCCTCAGGGTATGTGTGAGGTAGTGCCCTCTGGGTATGCGTGAGGTGGTGACCTCTTGGTACGCGGGGGGGTGCCCTGGTGTGGGAAAAACCGCCCATGGTGGTCACTCAGTCTGAAGCTTCGCGGCAGCATATCCGACATAAACGCACGGATCTCACGGTCCGGGTCGCTCTGGACCGGCCACGGAACACATTTTCTTTCTTTTTTTTTTTGGAAGTGCTTTTATATTTTTGATGGCACTTGAAATGCGTCTTCCAAAATAATTTAAAAAAAAAAAGTAAAAGCAGCTTCCTGCTCCGCGAGAGACCCCGATGTTGTGCATTCTCAAAGCGTAATACCGCACGATACGGTGTCAGCAAGGCAGAATGGCGGTAACGCATGTGGAGATTTTTAAGACAAAACCCAAACCCAAAATATTCGAACCCCGTGTAAAGAGCTAATCTATGCGGGCCTGTCCTCACTGGCATAACTCGGTGGTGCTTCATATCTCTCCGTATAAAGTTGTTGCATCTCAGGCCCCAAAGACTCGACTTCCGGCTGCCAGTGAAGCCTCTGATCTTCGGCCCGAGGTGGTGTTGCCGCACCCCTGTCGGTGGCGACATTTGGAAAGGGATCGAGTGAGAATCCGTCGGTGGGTTGGGAACGCGAGCGCAGCTGGGCAAGCTCCTTGCCGGACAAGCCGACAGGGATGGGTAACATGCGTGGCGACGGGCGTCGCGGTGAGCCCTCTGGGGGAAAAGATCCGGAAATCAACCGTTGCTGCGGCTGTCCCATCTGAAGCCCTGCGTCCAATGGTGCTGCCCCGGTCAGTGTTGGCCCCATAAGTGCGAATGGCGTCACTGTGACTTGCGAAGGTGTATACCCAGTGGATTCGCGTCTGTAACTTTGTCCCTGCCGACGTCGCCGACGTCGTACCACCAAGGCGATGGTCCCAATCGCTAGTAATGCTGCAACGCCACTTGTGACACCCACGGCAATCGCGCCGGTGTGCGATTTCGACGACGTTCCAGTCGTTATGGGGTTGGTCGCTATCTGGATGACGGGAACACTGAGAAAGTATTTAGTTCAACATTGAAAAAAGGCGCTTGCTATGGACAAACTTGAGAGCTAATGGTGCATACATTGCACCCTGCGCGGGGCTAGAGAGCGATGCGGAATAGTTAGTTAGAACCCAGCGAATGGGAATCGTGAGGAGCTCACCTGGCCGTTCCCAGGATGGTTGTTCCAGACGTGCTATCGTAGTTTAGCGGGAACACACCTGTGCTCACGTTATAAGACGCTCGGTTGTGTACTCTCGATATAAGATTCGTGCGTAAGTTCTGATTCGGAGTCATAGCGGCCACAAACAAGTTCCAGCCTAAAATCATATCAGCTGAGACGATTTTGAAAGTATAGCTCCACCCACTGGATACGGTGACGCTTGGGTCTAAGCCGAGGCTATCGACTGGCATGCCAAAATTGCTGAAGGTCGAAGTTAATGTGAGGTTATCAATAAAACTACTTTGACCATCGTAGACCTGGAAACCAATTAGTGTCAAGATAAGGCAGAAATCAGCAGAAACCTACGGATGATTCGACGACGCTGGTGCCTAACCAAACATCGGCAAATAGATTATAACCCAATGTCCACGAGTCCGCTTTTCCGTATGCCGCAAGTATGTGTTGATCACTTTCCAGTGCAAGGCTCTTCCATTGAGCGTAAAGGCTGGTTGCCGCACTCTGTTGTCTAGTCAATTTCGCCACACAACATTTAACAAATCCGCACAGACGGAATACTTGTCAACATCGGCAGCCTCCTTGACAATTGCGCTCATTTCGGACATAGCTTTAATAGCAATGATACCCTTTATTGCGAGGTTAGTTTGATTGTTGGCTGACAGTCCATCCGCCGAGGACCTGTGCCGGCAATCGTTCAAGTGGCTGGTTATCAGAATCATCGACGTAGACAACACACTGATCGTGGATCAACAATGTCGAATTGGACAGATAATTAGCCCAGGAAGTCAGCAGAGAATACTGTCCGGTTTTGTTAATTTCATGGATACTTGATGGGAGTCCCGTACGTACGTATCTGCTTATCAAGCTACCATCTCCAGTTGCACGTGCGTGGGCATAGGTCATAATCAACATACTCCCAGAATCTGTTTGAAGGATGTAGAATATATCAGTGATATACAAGACCTGCAAGAGAGATACAAACGTTCTACTCCTTGGTCGTGGTCAGGATTGCCGACTTTGACATTGGGGTAACCCATCCCTTTACGTTTCTATTAATCGGTGTTTCAAATTTCTCCGATTCTGGGACGCACCTAGATCAGAAGCAGCGTATGGGCTTGTGTAATTGGGGGACTCTTGAAGCCGAAACAGAGGCTCAAGAAAAAGTCCACCAAATTCAGGATCAATGTACATGAATGCTGGGAACGCAGAATACAGCGTCTCAACGGCGTTAACCCGGCTGGATGAGGTCAGGAGCTAACGTTCATCCGACGCACAGGTTAACTCACTTTGTCTCTAACCCACCGATATTCTTCATAAACGCCATTACGTCCGAATCGTTGAAATTACCTCTTGCGTCAGCCCCAATTGTCAGGTGAGTGCTGCCATATACTTGTGCTGTCGCGAGGGACACCAAATCTGCAAGATTTCCCGAGACGGAAGAAGCGTCCCGAAGTATTTTCAGATCAAGTTGCTGAGCTCGTGAGGAGGCGTTGGCGAAATCGTTGAGGAAGTCAACGATCTAAGATATGATATGAGTCGCGTTCAATGATGAACGTGGATACTGACTAGGGGCTTGTCATCTGGATATTGGGTCTTGTAGAACAAGCTACGTTGCTGAGAAGCTCCAGATGAGTCTGTGTAATTGATGACAGGGTCCGTGATGAACCCGACAGTCCAGACAATGGGGTCCTGGGTCGCTTGGATAGTACCGAGGTCACGCGATATGCCAAAAGACGTCCAGTAATCGCTAATGGGATAAAAGTCTGGATCAGTTTGGTTGTCCAACGTCCCGTTAACCGCGAATGCTGCAAGGACGAATTCCTCCTCGGCAACCTTGTATGAGGTTTTATCACCCTAAACCATCAATGGTGAGTGGCGAAATGTAGATCGCACCATTTCCACGTACGCTCTTCATGGCATAATACAATGTCCCCCATTGTGGCTTGGTGGTTACGCTGAACACGGCCGGACGTTGGAGTCTGATTGAATGGTAGACGACATCGCTATTATTTGTCGTAGTCCATACAACCGACTGGTTTGGGTCCCCTGACATCCATTCTGCAACAACTTTGAGACCCAATGGAGAACAATGACAGACAACTTCACGCACCTGAGCTGAGTTGCGAATGCACCTGCACAGCATGAACTGCGCCATCCAGTGATTTCGCAGCTAATGACAGGTATGAGAATGGGATGGATTGCTTGACCCAATCTCCGGGCTATAACGAAGGTGTGAGTAGATAATAAAGGTGACGACAGGTGCCCCAAGCTCGAACCTCGATCGGGTTCAGGAAGGTAAGGTTAAATTGCATGTGTCCGGCTTCCGCGGTGAGCTTGGTCTGGGTAGGCGTAATCACCGTACCGGTGAGATTCACTCTTGTGGTTATTTCAGCCGTTTCTCCCAGAAACAAGTAGGTTATATTGTCCACACGGACAAGGACGATCGTGTTGAGGCTCTAAAATTTTGTGAATTCGGGTGCTAGTAAACAGAGCGAAGGGGGACGACATGCATCGAGGCCCGAGACTTGCGTGATAGAGGGTTGATAGGCAGGGGTCGATGGCGAAAAGCTTCCGATGGTCGTCCCATTGGTAGTGAATTGCCAACAACTGAGGTATGGCGAGCGAACTGCAAGTGGGATTGCCGCGGGATAGAGGGTTTGCTGAGCTCTTGCGTACTGAATAAGGGAGAGCAGGAGAATTGGCAAGTAGATCATTATCGTTTGCGCCTATGGGTAGATTGTCGCAAGGATTGTCGCCAGCTCCGGACGGTGAAGAAACCCTGCACAGGGAGGTATTGACCACTCGTAGTAGAGCGGCACAGGGTTTTAGTCGCGACTAGCCAGTGGGTGAGAGTTCAAGTCGTGTCGACCCACGTCGAGTATAAGTAAAGTATTCGCACGGAGGAAGGGGACAGCCACGACCTTCACACATCGACACGCTATGCATCATGAGCAAGGCTTCCGATTCGAAGCGATGCTCTCATATCAGTCTGCATTGCTAGCCACCCAAGTGACAACAATCAGATGGAAGAAGCAACAAGAACCTGTTCAATGCGCTCCATTGTTGCAAATATCAAAGATAAGATGCAACGGGGCTAGGGCGGGCTTGAGAGCGGGGGTAGTTACCATTACGACATATCCACGAACAAAAAAATTCTATTGCTCGCTGCGCTTGTCGTCGAACGGCAACCCCACGTCTGGCATGTCGGCTCGAAGGACGGTGAGGTAGACAAATTTGCGCTGCAGAACACAGTAGTCGTAAACGATAACAAGGAATTCAGGTCTGCCGCTGCTAGAGGAAGAGACATCAAGAATGCCTGATGCATTGCCGCAAGTATACAAAGGTGGCCTCGTCCTTTTTGATAGAAGAGCTTGTTGATGACGCTGCGGCGCGGCTCGAATGAGCCGCGGGCGATCTCAACGGTCTCACAGTGCGTTCGCCCATCCTTGCGGGCTACATGCACCATTGTACCTTTTGTAGCGCCCCTTCTTTTCGGCAGACACACTAGAAATGCGCCAGGGTAACGCAGGACAGGAGCGGGACGCGGAACTGTTTGACGCGAAGGTGGCTCTGGCAACAGCTTGCGCATCGTGTTGGATGGATGGAAGAATGGATAGACATCACGTAAGCATCGCGTGAATGTTGGGGAGGTGAAGCTGGCGAAGCGGTACTTGGTGAGACGAGCGACCGCCACTGTCTGTCAGGTTGGGTTCGCCCAGTGCTCGCCCCCTGGTCCCAGCACTAGTGTAATGTGCTCAAGGCGTAAACCCGCAGGCTAACCAGATGCCTCTATATCGACGATAGACCCGGAAATGACAGAACGATATGAGGGGGTGGACAATTTCGGGATACAATTTCGGGATAAATGATACTCTACAAGTACCCAGATGCACCTATGAAAATGCCATCCATGCTCGTGATAACCCTCCAGCACTTCGCTGGTGCCTCGTCGCGCCAGGCGTCGCAATATCCGGTAAGCGCACAGTGCATGCCGCACCGCGCGCAGCGCTCGACGCGCTCCTCGAGCAGGCTGCGCGTCTTTCCTCTTACGCCACCACTGCCGTCTGATGGGACTTTGCAGACGCAGGTGCCGATGTTGGATTGGCGGTTTAGGTGACGAGGATCCCAATGGCATACAGGACGAACCCAGCCGACGGAGGTGCGGTGGAGACCACGGAAGCTGCGCGCTGCGTAGATGGGTGTGGGTCATGAACAGATCGCCATTAAATGACCCGCCACCCAGCAGGAGGGAGGGTGCAGAAGAATGATAATATGTAGCGAGATTTCATTTTTTTTTAATATTTGATAGTTTCGGAAGCAAATTGTTCTCTATACTCTTCGTCGGGTGGGTGTGCGGAGGAGAAAGGAGGGCGGAAGGGGAGGCAGCGTATGTGTGATGTGGGTTAGAAACGGGGAGACGCACTCTATTGTCCTAGATTGTGTGTTTGTTACAGGCACACAGCAATGACCATGATAGGTAAGTTATCACACAGACAAATGAATGAGTATATATCGCGACCTTCAAGCCGCGGCGTGCATACTCAATTTACACTTGCCAATTTTCCCTCCATACTGTCATAGAGACCGCCGCCGCTAGCCTCGCGACCAAAGTATCAGAGCGATGGCGTCATTGAGCAAGCGATTGTCTGTCTCAAGTATCCATAGCCGCCGTAGCGCCAGTCCGGCCAGCATTCGCTTCGTCGCCGCACCGAACTCAGAAAGCGAAGAGTGGGTCCGCGTCTGGGAGAACACGACCGCTCAAGGTATGTTCGACCTCATTCTTCCTCTGCTTACTCCGAGGATTCTAAGCTGCTCGAGCAGCCCTGGTCGAAGGTCCGGTAGTCGTTGTCGATCGTGAGATCGCGGTCGAAGAGGCCTGCGATGTGAACCCGGTTCTTTCCCTTCTGCGCATCTCGAGCTGATTCCAGAACCCGCTGGCCACACGCAGCTCCTGCTATCCAAAGGCACCTCATGCCTCGCTGTAAAGTCTGCCGATCCCGACGGACACTATTCTGGTTTATTCGACGTACGCCCCCCCCCTCTTCTACTTCGACCCGTGGCTTGACCGCGCTCCAGTTCGCAGACGTGAATGCGTTCCTGACCTTTGCCGCGACGAGACATACATATACCCCTGAGCACCTGCAATCCCACCCGCGCGTTGCTCAGATCCTAGAAGCTGCAAAGGCGGGCCACGTCCCAGTGCAACTCGTGAGCAGTACGTCTACGCTACATCATTCTCGGTTCTACTACCGGAAGCAGTAACTTCGCCTTCTAAGATCTTTCCGAGAAGAACCCTCTCTTGGAGGTCGCGCATGACGCGTCCGTGGTCGCTCTTCTTGCCATCTTTTCTTCCGGCACACATAGAGGTACGTCGTCACTTCAGACTTGGACAACACCGCCCACTCTACTTCCAGTTCTCGTCAAGTCGCCAGCTGGATCCCCAGAGTCGCATCTCGGCGTGATCTCCGATCTCCGTCTACTCGCGTATTTCAGCGCTTTCGCTCGTTCGTCGGGCGCTGCAGTACCGCCACTGCCAGAGATACAGCCCTCTCCGACGTTCTTGCATTACGTCTCTAATCCTCTCGGCACGCTTCCACTACCATCGTTAAACCTGCACTTTGAGGTGGTCGCGGTGCATTCGCGTAAGAGCGTGCTCGATGCGATGCGGATGATGAGCGACTTGGGTGTGAGTAGCGTCGCGGTTCTGGAGGAGGAGAGCGGCAATTTGTTGAGCGCCATAAGCGTCACGGACATTGGACAGGTCGGTGCGAAGTTACCTTATAACGCCGTTTGCTAACAGCAGTCAAAAACCGCAAGACGGTTGTGCCGTCACAAAGCAACCAAATCTTGACGATGCCTGTTCATCAGCTAGTTTCACAAATCAAGGTTCGCCTACTTTGTTGGGCTACGCGCGTTCCCTTCTTTATTCATACGGCTTTTGAAGATGCCCCAAGGCTGGACGGACGGAGCTGATAGATATCCAGGTCTTCCGCCCTCCTTAAGCGGCTCTACCAAGCGCTCATATGCAGCCGCACAGTGTACAGCGTGTTCCCATCAACTACACTAGCATATACAATCCAGAAGGTACTAGCTAGTACGTGTATCGGCTCTTCGTGCTTTGGTCTGTGACTAAAATAATAATTCATTTATAGCGAATTCGCACCGACTCTTCGTGACTTCCGAATCAAATGGTTCTGCTTCGCCATCCGCTGGCGTGCGTGGAAATTTGTCCGGCGTCGTCTCGATTGGTGACAGTAAGCGTATTCATTATTCTCCGGGACTAGCCCGTCGAAAAACCACCTTAACAGTCCTCTCGCTCTTCGCCCGTATCGCCAACATTCCCGACGTGGATCCAGCGCGAATGCAACGCCATAGGCGTGCGTCGTCTACTTCGAGCCATGGATCCACGTCCGGCGTATTTGCGGAACACGTACGCAGTGCTTCCAGGGGCAGTCTTCGGCGCACGAGTGTCCAGGGCGGTCTGATTTGACGGAGCGAAAGACATGAAGCCAACTCTGGTACATCGTTTTCGGTACTTTCATTTTGTACAATACAATGCTCCGCAAAGTGGTCCGGAAAATAAAATGAGGTGTGGGTCCCGTGCCATGACCGTGACTAAGAAAGAGAATATCCTCCTCGTGTTCCGTGCTTAATTTTTTTTTTTTTTTTGTACGTCAACTCCATCCACGGTGCATCTCGCCCTGTTCTGATACCATGGCTCCCTCGGAAAATCCCCTTGGCAATCCAATTCCTGCTTTTACAGAGCACGCGATCTCGGTCTCACTGCCGACATGGGCGGATAATGTCGGGTATGAAAAGGGAGAAGCTCGTGTCGTGGATGCCATGCAGTCAGGATACCCTCGCTTTTTCATAAACCTAGATATCAGGAAGGTGAGTGGCTGTGTTCTACCAGCGCTGCCCCTCACTCAGCTAACTTTTTTTATTTTTTGCACGTAGCTTTCCGCCCTCTTAGAACAAAAGTTCGGTACACCCTCGGAGAGTTCCCTACTCTTCCCCTCCCGCAAATCCGCCGAAGCATGCCGCGCATTCCTAGCCGCACGCGACGTCCTCGCGCGCGTCGTACAGCACTGCATCTCCGACCGCCTCTGCATCTTCCTCGTGCTATTCCCTCAGGACAAATTCAGCATTGCCAAGCAATTCTGGCAACACACCGGTCTGGGCATCTCGAGCCGGCTAGCCACGCGGTGCCTCGCAGCTCTCGCATCCGCCTCGTCACCCACGTCGTCGTCGTCGTCGAATCACCCGCATCTCAAGCCTGCATCGCACCGGCACTACGCTTCCTCCAAACCGGCACGCGAACCGTCTGGTGGCGCGGCCGAGGAGCCGCTCGGGACAGACCAGTCCGTGTATGTCGAGCAGCGCTATGGACGGAACCTGGACGTCGCCGCGGCGGAGCTGGCGAAGGGCGCAATGCGCCGCCGTATTGCGGGCGTGCTCGTGCGCGATGAGAGTGCCGCCAGTGGTGAAGTCGAGGTCGAGGTCGCGCAGAGCGTGCGTGGGGTCGCGGTTACGGAGCACGACGTGTTCCTCTTCCCGACCGGCATGAGCGCGATTTGGTTTGCGCACCAACTTGCCCTGGACGTCAGGGGTGCGAAAAAGAGCGTCTGCTTTGGGTGCGTCCGTCCCTCGCGAATCCGGCGTCTGAACTGAACTTCTCTCAGCTTTCCTTACACCGATACGCTAAAGGTCCTCGAGAAGTGGGGTCCTGGATGCTACTTTTTGGGCCATGGACTGGACTCTTCCATCGATGAGTTAGAGGCAATCTTAGAGGCGGACCAAGCACAGAACCCGCACGAACCGCCGATCCTCGCGCTTTTCACCGAGTTCCCCTCCAATCCACTCTTGCGCTCTGCCGATCTCTCGCGACTGCGTACCCTCGCCGACAAGTACGACTTTTTGATCGTTATCGATGACAGTATCGGTAATTTCATCAACGTCGAAACTCTGCCCTTCGCGGACATCGTAGCGACGAGCTTGACCAAACTCTTCAGTGGGGACTCAAACGTCATGGGCGGCAGGCATGTTTTCTTTGGTCCTTAATTTGGCAGACTCATTTCTGAATATGTGGTGGCAAAATTATTGTAGTCTCGTGCTGAATCCCGCACGCAAGCATTATGTCGCGCTTAAGGAGCGACTGATCACAAGATACGAAGACGTCTATTACGACGAAGACGCCATCTTCATGGAACGAAACTCGCGCAATTTCTCACAGCGCGCAGCCAAAATCGACGCAAATGCCGAGCGCGTCTGCGACCTATTGCACGCCGCCTCCGCCACTCAACAGAATCCATCCTCGCCAATCACCGAAGTCTTCTATCCCAAATGGCAGACCGCCGCGCACTACGCCGCCCGCCGCCGCCGATTGCCCGGCGGCGGTGGCTTCGGCGGGCTGTTCTCGCTCGCGTTCGCCAGCCCACGAGCGGCCGAGGCCTTCTTCGACGCCCTCGCGTGCGCAAAGGGCCCCAGCCTCGGCACCAACTTCACCCTTGCGTGCCCGTACACCATCCTTGCGCATTATGGAGAGCTCGATTGGGCCGCGCGGTTCGGCGTGCCTAGCTCGCTCGTACGCGTCAGCGTCGGGCTCGAGGATCCTGGATGGTTGCATGACGTATTCGCGAGCGCCGTGCGTGCGGCCGAGGAGGCGCACCGCGCTAATGCCGACAGCACTGATGCTGGAGGAGCGTGAGCGGTTTTGACACACTCTTCCTCCCCTGTGCGCAACGCGCACGCTATGGAGACCGACCTGTCCATCCAACTGGACCCTTTTCTCTCTGTCGCTCCTTCCGGAGCTGCTCGCCCCATCCAACTGGCGCGGGATTCATTGGTCCATCCAACTGGATTATTCTGTGTCACTAGCCCATCCAACTGGGTGTATATGGCGAGAAGGCTTGCGAGGGACATTCTAGAGCAGGCATAGTGTACGATAGACGGTTTAGAGGTCGTTGATAGAAAGTCCTGTACTTATAGACAGGTAGACCTGGCCGGGGTAACGACAGTAATATCCAAATTATTTTGGGATACCAACGGCGGTAAATTGAACAGGTGGTTCCCATCTATCATACGGGTTTTCACGGCCGCACCGAGGAAGATAGTATCAAGAGATGTGTTTCTATGAAATCTTTGTCAAGTAAGAAAGGACAAGCGTTCATATCGAGACACCTAACTGAGTAAATAAATAGGACACAACGTAACAGCCATCAAACAGTTCTGTAGCCATAGCCTAGCGAGAGTGCGGCGCTCTAGAGCGCGTAACCTAAGGACGAAGAACCCTCACCTGATAATTGGCAACTCGGCCGGGGCAAAATCGCCTGGAGAGAGAAAAAAGACCCCACGAGGAGGTTAGAGCAAAAAATTGGTGACGACGCAGCAGACCCAGAGTAGTCTGAATCGAGTTTCACGCCCTTCCCAACCCAGGAAGGAAGTGCGCGAGCCGCAAATTGAACTCAAGGACGGAACATCCGTGTTATCCACTGCACCCCTCACCCCTCGTACACCGGTTTCCCCAACCTAGCAGTTTCAGCAGTCCCCGGTGGCATCATCCGTGGCGACATCCGACGCAACATACGCACATTTTTGGTGTTGCCCAGAGGTCAAACACCGAGCAGGTGAGAAACCTGTTGCTCGCCATCTATGATGATCGAACAAAACCCCTGCAAGGACGGACTGCAACGGTCCATTCATATGGTCCGTGCCCAACTCCCTCCCCTCCTGTCCACCCGCAGGAGAATATAGGAAAGGGACGTCCACACAAGTTTCTGGCCATATTTTCAAGTTTCGTATGCCCTATGCACACGGCGCGTGAAACATAGAGAGGTCCGAATCTGCTAGGTCGAGGAGCTGCAGAGCCCGCCAGTGACTCAGCCCGCCCGTTAAGGACGGATGGTGCGATAAGGTGATAGCGTGGTGACAGAGAAATAGACGAAAATGAACCGCCCGGGCCCCGCAACAAATCTCAAGGCCTCCGGCAGCACCCTCCCCTCCCATCAGGCACCAGACACGAAGCCAGGATACCAGACGAAAGGATCGTTGGGTATAACGCTGAGGAGGAACAATCCCTTGTTTGTCGCTCGACCATTACAAGTCGGACCCTGCTAGAGTCGAGTAAAGGAGCCTTGAAGACTCAGACCTTAGCCCGCTCGCGAAATGAGAAGTGAAACTCCTGTACGTGGCGAGCCTTGCGGCCTTGGGTCTGCTGCGTTGAGTAAGGAAGAAAAGATCGACGCGTGTTGATGTTGTTGGTGTATACGTAATTTTCCCATCACGTGTATGGTTGCAATTCGCTCCCTCAGTCGCTCGCTCGGACTCGAACCTTGGTGCCCCGGTCAAGAGCTCGTTGCTGTCTGCAAAAAAAATAATGAAAATTCTTGATGAACCCAAATCTGTTGTAAAGAGGTGGACTGCTCACTAGACGGTTGGACAGAGTTTCCCGCCACGTGAGCGACGCGTTATATTTCTTTGGCATTATTTGGTCTTACTAAATATGGAACACTGTGGAATTTGTCCCATTCCGTTCTGAACATTGCCGCCTGTTGCTGTCTCCCGCTTAAGCCGCATTTTCCCTTATAGATTAAATTTCCCATAATCATTATGCCACGCGACGCAAGCGGCCCTGCCAACGGACGAAGCAAAACCTACGAGGCCCTCGTCAAATCCTTGTTCACGAACATGTCACACGTCAAAGAGCCCGACGTACCGCCCCGCCCACAAAGCCGAATTGGATTTCGAAGGAACAAATCCCCCAAGACTAGGTACGGCCCCCAACCCGACCGCGCCTCACTCCACGTCGACGACACTACCGCGGGACCTACGCCGAGCACCAACTCAGACGAAGATACCGCCGACTCCGAGACATCAGACGAATGGTCTACTGACTCGGACACGAGCGACACTACCTTTTCCAGCGACCTCCCTCCATGTTTTCCGGCGCCCTCAACGCCCCCGCCCATCCTCGTTCCGGACGCATTTCCAGACCAGGACTTTCCAATCCCCTCAGAGCTGCCTATGCCCATGCATCACCAGCAGCCATTACGCCCGATGTTCCCGCACCACGGCCTGTCACGCAGCGCGCTTCAGCACCAAAAGTGGCTGTGGAACACGCGTTATGACGAATGGATGCAGTGGCGGGCTGACGTCGACTCGGCCGAGGCAGCCGAAATGGACGCGTATGGCGGAATCACGAGCCCGAGCGCGATAGAGCCGCCGCCGCCCCTCAGGCGTTGTCTGCGCGCATCGTCCTCGCCCATGCCGCCAGAATCCGAGTACGCGGCCGTGGGCAAGAAGACGGAGATGAACGAGAAGATATTTCCCCGGACGGGTGACCTGACCGACCTGCACGACCCCCAGGTGGTGCGGCTCGACCAGACGTTCTGTAACTACCCCCTCTGGACGATACATAAGGTCCTCTTTGTTTGCAGCATGGACACCGCGGCGTCCTGCTCGCGGGATCCGGTGACAGCTGACGAGCGAGCCGATGATGACCAAGAAACCGACGGCGATCGCAAGGAACGTAATGCGCTAGCTCAACGTGCCTCGCTAGAGTCGGACAGCACCCTCCCGTTGTTGACGAAGCTGCGCTGGGAGCAGAGCTGGCACACGCGCTGGGAGGTTCTCACCGCACTCGTCAGGATGACCGAGCGGGCTGTCCTCGCACAGGGACCCACCACGATCCCCGCCACCGTCACAACACCCATAGGGCTTCCCGTAGTAGCCAGGAGCCTCACGGACGTCGTCATCGAGAGTTCAGCTACCAGAGTTCCGACACGCTTCTTCTTGGCAGGTTCCGAGCGGCTGGGAGGGGTCGACGGTAGTGAGAGCGACGATGATGAAGATGAAGACGACTATGGGGAGATCATCCTCAATCCGCGATTCAGTCTGCAGAGGTCAGTTCCAGATAGGTGTGGCTTGGGGCGTCCTATTTTGCACGGCCAGATATTGCCTCTAGACGCGCGAAGGGGAATCAAGGCGCTCCGCTCGTGATTATCACCGACGATAAAACAAAACTTCTTTACCCACACATTCTAAAGCATTCAGCGCACGACACAACTCGATTATCATAACCTACACCTCGGAGTTTTGTATGATAGCACACTACTTTGTACTGTACTGTTAATCGATTTGTACTTCCATAATAGGAATCCATCGCTTTCTTATCTTGTCTGATCAGTAGACCGGAAATTGCGCTACTGTATTTGAGAAGCAGTACGAGTCAAGGGTTATCATGCAGCTGATCGGAGTTAACGATGTGCGCTACGCAAACCGACCAGTCGCAGGTTCCTTTGTCATGAAACGTGCTCATTCGAGTGACGACTCCTCCACCATGCGTTCCCCACGAGCGGGCAAGCACTTTGATCGTAAAGCCCCACATATTACGCAAGTATACCCCGACAGACCAAAGCCCAGGAACGGCCCTCGATTGTCCTCGCAGCACGCCAATGCCACGCATTTCCTCGTCGTCCTATCAGAATGCAACATGCCCCGAGTTAGTGGAGAGCGGAGGAGAATCGGGCACGACGCCGCTTGCTAAAGCTGGGATAAGCGAAAAGAAGATCCCAATGAGACGCTGAAGATGGATCGGCAACAGCGTCTGTTTATCTCTCTCGTCTCAAGGCTGCGAAGTTCGTTAGTCTAGCGTCGCGTTCCAACAGTACATGATGGATGCGACTGCGGCGTGACAGGGAAGAAGTTCAGCTACGCAGGCAGGAACCGAATGAAGATAGTGCTGTGCTTATTTATGCTAGGATCATGCCCATAATGCAAGGCATCGCCGGTGATAGGCGAATGACACGTTGCCCGGCATTATCCTATCAGACAAGCTGAGCTGAGCGTAGCTGGAAGGTCGGCGCCGGCGTGGATCGTTATTATTGGGCGTATCAATTCACGGGCTGAGAGAATGGAGGGCAGATATACCATTCTCCAGGTTGTCCTAGTTCCAGTTCCAAGACCGGCGGCTAGATTAGACCCCCCCCTGGGAGGGCAGCCGAGTGTGTTGAATGGCCCAATGAAGAAAACGATGGCCACAATCACACAGCAAAAGCCAAAGAATCAGATTAATATCGACATCAAGTACAGGTTAGTACCCCGAGTGGTACGAGAAGTGAAGGCCGTCCTCCATAGAAAAGCGAGACTGTTGGAGGAGGAAGGTGCGCGGTATGGGCGGCAAAGCGAGTTCACCGCCTCCAAGTTGTATACTGTGGGCGCATATCTGGAGGCGAGATCTGGAGGCCGCGGGAATAACCTAAACGGTAGGCCGTAGGTCATGAGGCCGTCCCACAACTAGTAGGAAAGGGCCAGGTCTGAACCCTCCGAGAATGATCAGTCACGAGAAAGGAAGATAAGAAAAAAGAGAGAATACGTTCATTAAAAAGGTCAGCAGGTATTAGAGTCAACGGACCTGTGAGTGGGCAAGATGGTGGGGTGGTGACTTGGTTCGAGGCCTCGATTCAGTCGGAGAATAGTTGGGCTTGAGAAGCTCTTTGGTTGCTTGCATTTACGTTGGACCTTGATCATGCGTGTTTGTTTAGCGCCGTGGAACGTGGATTGTACAACAAACCTACGTCCTTTGAGCAGTATCGGTACTGTCAGATGTGAGGAGCCAACGGTGCTCGCTTTCGCTTTCTTTTCGTTTTGTAAACAGACGCCCAAAAGTTTGGTGAGTTTTTCACACGTGCACGGCATCACCCATCCCCCGAACCACATCATCGTCGCTCGCGGTTTCCTTGTCGCATCAATTCTGACAGAAACTCCTCCAGAAACGTGCAAATTTGAACCACGAAAAAACAAGGGATACGCGCAGTCGTGAGCCTTCCGCACAAGAGCTCACCTGAAATTGAGGCGGAGCACCATCTAGCTGAGTCTGAGCGGCGACGAGATCTTGAAATCCCGAACGACCAGGGCCGAGTGCGCCGTTCCTCCTATTCTGCTTCTCATCGTCGTCTGCTTGCCTAACATGATGTCTAGCTCGACCGCTTTACGAGGTATCAGCCCCTCGACCTGCCTTTCTAACGTAACTTCTCTTGTCACACGCCGCCGCTCTAAACGTCATGAGCGGCGAACAAGCCAAAACCCCTACCACCAGTGCTGAACAAGTACCCCATCCGCCTGCTATTCCACAATATCCGTTTCCTGGAGCACCTTACCCGCCTCCTCCGGGTGCTTATACATGGTATTATCCTCCGCCCGCGGACCCCAACGGTGATCCGAATGCCCCCCCTCCTGGGTCGTACGTTATGTTTCCCCCTCCGGGCATAATGTACGGATACCCCCCTCCACCCGCCCCTGCCCAGGGTATGTCTAATAGTCCTCTTTACCCCTCGATTTCTTTTGCTCGGTTCGTTTAATCAAGATCTCAGGTTATGGCCCGTTCCCACCTCCAGCGCCTGCTGTGGTCACGCGCGCAAAACGCAAACAGGTCAAGATGGCAGTAAGTTACATTTGTTTTGCCTGACCTGTGCACCGTATTGACCACAACGTTCAAAGTGCACTAACTGCGCCGCGGCCTGTAAGCGGTGCGACGAGTCACGTCCGTGTCAAAGGTGCCAAAAATATGGACTCGTGGATACGTGCAGAGACGGCGTGCGTAAGGCCCGAAAGGTCGGAACTAAGCGTGGTCCTTACAAACGTAAAAGCAAACTCCCGGCACCTGAGGCGCCTCCTTATCCCGGTCTGCATACATGGCTCCGAACTTGATTACATCTCTCATATTTCCTTGTAGGGTTCCCTCCCAACGGCGAAGGTTCGTGGTCTGCCTCGTCGGATCAAGCGAACGGCGTTCCCCCTGGAGCAGCGGCAGCGATGCCGCCCCAGTACCTCCCACCCGAGGGATACTGGCCATACCCCTATTATCCTCCTCCACCCGGTTACGTCCCACCTCCAGACGGCCACGCCAATGGTGACGGGCAACCGCCCCATCAGCCGGCTTATTATCCAATTCACCCTGGGTACCCTGCCATGGCGATCTATCCTCCCCCTCCAGGGGCGTATGGACCGATCCCTGCCCCGTCAGGCCAGGCACCTCCCCCACCCACCACGGAACAAACGACCAGCAACCAGACGGCGACCTCAGATGAGGAGCATCCTCCCACAGAGCGTGGAAAGAAGAAAAAAAGGCGATTGGGTGGTGAGGATGACACGTCAAAGGCTGGAAAGAAGCCTAAGAAATCTAAACGTGTCGCCAACCTGGTCAGTGAAGTGGTGGTAGCCGCTGCTTCAAACTCCCCCGCTGCTCCTTCAGATGACTCGCCAGATGACCGCGGCAGTCCCGTCGTTCACAATGTACCCATCAGTGGGAATGCCGAGCCGCTTCCTCCTGTCATCGCTGCGGCCTGAGCGTTTAGGCGGATTATCATTGTCAAATTGTTTTTCCCGCGCTAATAATCGAACTGTTGTGACCTGAATTTTTTTTTTTCTTTTACTTCACTCGTCCGTGGATCTGCAAGTCTTGCCTCTTTACCCGGCGGCTGTTCGTCAGATCACCGACCACCACGCGTGCTCCTCCAAGGTCCGCCCGTGGCGGTCTAATGATCACGAACTGCGGTTGTTGTGACTGTACTCGTTTGTGTATATAGATATTCGCCGTTGATCGTCTATGTCTCGCATTGTGTCGAGTTGTGCGTATGTTTCTTTGTCGTTGCATTTCTCAGTCTCCTGATGCTATCCTCGTCTCGCCTGAGCCGTGTTTTGATATTTATCCGTTGTTACTGCCATCGACGGAGATACTATGATGTTTCCGAATTGTGTGTGTACAATGTTCCCAAGCCTATCATTTAAGCTTTCTCCCAACTGTGAAGCAAGATTTAGGTGTAAACGTGTCAATACATTTGCGCCTTTACGTCTTATGTTCCGGCCCCGGTATCGGCTATTTCCGAAGGATCCCTCGGCAACATCCGAGGTAAATTCCCATACCCTTTCCCCGTTCCTCTGCTCTGGCGTCTGTTCCCTTGTTTCGCTGTCGTTGTCCACCTCTCATCCCGCAAATTATCATGTCTGTCTTCCGTGTCGTCCGTCAGTTCGCCGCACCATCTTCACGTGCTCTTTCTCTGCGCTCTTCTCTCATTTCAACGCGTGCACGTGTCCCCGCGTTTTCGCGAATCACCGCTGCCGTGCCAGCGACGCGTGCTCCGTTCTCGGTGTCTGCGCGCCGCTTTGGCGAGGGTACCAGTGCGTACTAACTCTGTGCATCCCCGCGTTACCTGGCTCTCTTACTTACGGTTGTGTGCCTTTCTACAGCCGACGGTGACGTGTCCGCGAAAATTGCGGAGGAGCTGGTGTATGAGAAGGAATCCGCGATTGAAGGCGAGCCAGAATTTCTCAAGGAGTTCAAGACCTCCGGCATCTGGACGGTATTACCCTCTCTCTTATTTTATCTGTTTTCATCCAAGAAGCGACTGACCTGGGGCTGTCTGCCAGATTGAGGACGCTCTTGGGAATGACGAAGTCACCATCCACCGCAAATTTGGGAATGAGCAGTATGTCTTATTGCACAAGCGTGGCGTCGTGGTGTTGTTGTAATCTGATTTTTGTGTGTGCGTATGACAGCATCCGCTTGATATTTTCCATTGCGGACCTTCAGGGTGCTGAGGAGAACCTGGAATCACATGAGGGTGAAGAGGGTTCGCCTGAGGACGAGGCATCATACCCGCTCCGCTGCTCGTTCACCGTTACCAAGGTATGTAATTTCCGTACACTCTACGCCGTTGCATCGTTTCTAATGTGTTGTTTATCGCAGCCTTCTGTTCCTGGCGCGTTGAGCATCGACGCAGTGTGCCAAGAGGGTGCATTCGTCGTCGAGAACGTGTCGTTCTACAAGGATAGCAAGCTCGCGACGGACCTTACCGCCGAGGCCGACTGGAAGCGCCGAGGACTCTACATCGGACCACAGGTGTGTCTGCTTCCACCTTGTCGAACGTTGCGCTGAATGAAATTTGCACCAGTTCGAGACGCTCGACCTCGGACTTCAGGAGGAATTTGAGAAGTTCCTCCGGGAGCGTGGTATCAACGAGAATCTTGCATTCTTCGTCCCTGAGTACGCCCAGTACAAAGAGCAAAAGGTACGCGCAAACTTGAGTTGTTTTTTTTTCCCGCTGTAGTGCGCTAATTGCTTGATGTGTGATTAGGAATATGTCGACTGGTTGGGTAAAGTCAAGAGCTTCATCGATGCCTAAACCACTCGTACCTTGCTTCAAAATCGTCGCACACCCACTCCCCCAAAATTACGCATACGATAGATCTATTCATGACTAATGACTTCGTTTATCTGCAGCTCTGCTCAATACATATGCGCTTTCTTGCCAGCGCCCACGCCTTTACTAAAACGCGCGTCAATCAATCAATTGTTCCCCAGTGTGCTGACAGACCCGGACCTAAATCAACATGGGGCTGACTACTCCGCAAAGATGATGGCGTGCGCAGTCGGGGTTGTGGCCCCTGTCTCAGGGACTACAATTCACTTGCTCCGTGTGGAGGATAGTCCTGCGCTATGACAGCTCGCAAGGATTGTGGGGTTGCGCCCAAGGAGAGAAGGCACGCATATTATGGCCGGCCTGACTTGACTCGGGACCACATCACGATGGTCACTTGTGCACGTTGCAACAGCGTTGTGCGCGGCACTGGACACGGAGACCTGGATTAGGCTGTTACTAGTCCGTCACCATAAGAGTAACGCCCCTTTTTTCGCGTGAAGGCGCGCGCATCTTTTTATCTTCTGCCACATACGACCTCAGAAACTCTGCTGTTCCGAGAGGAGATGCGCTGTAATACTGTGTAACTTAGCTCACCTGACAAGTTGAAGTGGAGCCCAAGATGCTACAAGTACACGTGAGACGGAACTTGTTATCCTGCTGCTCATTGACATCTTCTATTGCGGTTGCGTTTTGATGAGAACGCACGGGCGCACGCAGTAACTTCCCACGTTGAATCGTACTGTGATGCCTACAGGTCGTCCACCGCGGTGTCGGTCCCCCTATTCGTCCGCACGAGGACCCGGGGCCTATCTTCTAAAGAAAAAAAGGCACCCATCCTCGGCTGCAGATTCACATCGACTCTGACTACTGTTGTAGTCCCCATTTCCTGGCATAAGTAAGTACATACACACGAGACGGGCTTTTTTTATTTTTTGGCGCGTAGTCCATTGCTTGGGCGATGATGATCATGATGTCATGACGTATTGGAAATTCTTCGGAGTTAGCTGCCTCTTGACGCGGTGTGACCGTATGTGCATGCATGAAGGCCGAAACCAGGAGACGCGACATTTCATATACGGGGTGGTCACGAGCTTGATGTGATTTGTGGAACACGTGTGTGGTGTACTAGCACGCTACAAGTACGACAGCTCAGTGGGCGGCGGCGTTCTTCAGTTAGTGGCGGTCAGGCTTTGATATGTCGATCAAGACAATATTGATATAGCGCACATACTGGCAATCCGAATTGGAATAGATCTGATTGTTGGGGCAGAATATATGCGAAGTCGACGGTCGTCACCGCGTCACCCGTCAGTTAACTTAGTTTGGCACAATTGGACCTTGGTGGAACACTGGGGGCGTAGGCTTTGGGCGCAAATTTGTGAATTAGCAGTTTTACCAGGTCATGGGGGATGCGCGCGACCTGGGAATTTACTCTTAAACTAACTTGTGAAGAGTACCAGTGAAAATTCCGTAGAGCCGGCGAGATGTTTGTTTCCCTTTGTCCCAACTAGTACGCGGGGTGAGTAGATACTTTTTCCCGTTTCCTTCAAATTTCAAATCTTTCTCCTACAGTAATACACTGGCACTACTATCACCCGATTCTAGCATATATCGTCCACGACACTGCCAAAATCCAGGGGACGAATTTACAAATCCTGTATAGGACCGGCGGATCTTGGTCTTAAGCACATCGGGCGGAATATAAACTTGGATTAGAAGCAAATAGGTCTGGGACATCAAACATCATGATCTTGGGAGTACTCAAGAACTTGATTAGAAAAATGCTACTCTGCGATATGTCGTGCCCCGCGGCGATATGGAACGGCGTATGATGTGACACCATCGTCCTGATCACCCTCACCTTTCCCTCACCAATGTAATGATAGACTCGGATCTTGTTCGCAGGTCACTTCCATCCCGGACAATTACAGTGATCGGAAAAGAGTCTACACTGCAACCAAGACTGAAATCGACTAATTATAATTATTCTGGCCTCTCGATTGGCTTTTGGACCCATTCAAGACATCGCCAGCATGTGCACACTTGCCCCTCGCCACGAGGCAAACAGGAGGGGGCTCACTAACTCACACTCGTGATACTTTCAGCTCTGCTCCGCATAATAATGTTCACAGCGTAACTTCGTAAACGCAGCTCAGAGGCGCCCGTATGCGTTTGGGCTAAGGGCTTAAGGCCCATCTGTTCGCAAGAATTCTGTGCTAGTACTGACGGAAATGAGGTCGGAACTTTTACAGAGTTAGGGCCATCATCCACGTTGAATATTTTGAATGGCCGCAGCGGCCCAGAGTTGCTGGAGCCTCTCCATCAGAGTGTGATCAATGTGTCGTGATACTGTAACATCACCGCTCACCGCACACACTTGACAGAATTTGCCGTCGCCATGCGGTTTACAGATAACACGCTGGACTTGAACTTCCTCACACCCTAGCGACACTTCGTTTTATCCCGCTATGGATACCGTGATGCCTGCCAGTGGGTACACAGAGCGCATAGCCGACCTCGAACGAAGAGAGTCGCTGCCCTTAGGTGTGTCCTAGATCGTTTCTAGTAGTCCGAATGGGCATTGATAGCCCAAAAGATGAATTAGGGGGAGAGACCAGGCCGTGGACACTCGAAGGACCTTTTGACCCTAGTGCGTATCTTGTGTCGTAGAGTATGTGGAGATCTAACCGGTGGCCCGTTATATATTGTAGGCCCACTGGCAGGAGGGGGGGGGCAACGGGCAACTCTTCTTCGGAAGGCTTATTTCACGCAGTCTCACAAAAAGCATAGGGATTTCGACGATGGTGCTAACACCCTGTGGTCTCTCTATTGAAAAGAGGCTAAATCCCACGACGAAGCCCAGTTCCTGAGCTTGAAAGCAGATATGGACGGAGTCCTTTTGTTTGTACGTGTATAGTTGCTGTGTGCGTGATAAGACTTCGACTCGCTAATGCTTATTCCCATAGGCTGGTTTGTTTTCTGCTGTTATCACTTCCTTCTTCGTCCAAAGTATTCAGAATTTGCAAGTGGACCCCGCGAAGCAATCAGCGTATCACCAGGAGCAGTCTGTCGCGATGCCGGCCCAGATCTCACTGCAAATTGCATCCATCGCTCTCCAGGTTTCAATCCCATTCATAGCCCCACAGGTTTCCGCTCCACCCACCGTCTCTCAATCTTCCGCCCCATCTTCCGCCAAAACAAGGATCCGTCCTATTCACTTCCCCACCACCCTATCCTGCATTTAAACCATCATCTTCTGTCATTCGAGTGAACACTAACTTACTCGTCGCCCTCGCATGCAGTCTGTTGGCGGCGCTCTTTGCAATTTTTATTCAACAGTGGGTTCGATCATACGTCCAGGTCTTCCAGGGGTACGATCACCCTTTGAAGAGAGCGCGATTTCGACAGTTTTCTTTCGAGGGTGGCTTCAGAATACGGAGCATGGCGGAAACAGCCTTCCAGCTGATTCATATCTCGCTTTTCCTATTTTTTTGGGCCCTGGCGATTCTATGCGAAATACTAACAGGACTGTTGGTATTACCACCATCATCATTTTCTGCTATTTTGGATCAGCATACATCCAAAGCGTATCGACACACCTCATAAACCCGCGATCGCCGTACGAGGCTGGCATCTCGACCACACTCGTTCCGATTAACATGCTCCGTGAGTTCGGCACCCACGTCTGATCCGTCGTTCCTCATTCGCTGGATGTGTCTTTTACTCGTGGCCATTCAGCGGATACTGAACAGCAACCGGCTGCAGGTGCTCGCTGGCGACGCAGTAAGCAGACTGGCACGCTTTCAATCTGAATACGAACAACCAGACGAGACAGGATCGAGGAGCGCTCAATGGGTCGAGGAATGTCTCAAGACAGGTAGAGCTCCAGTCATTCCCCAATTGATATTCCCGGGACATCAAGTTCAAGTGTTGGGCAAACATGGCCTAAAGCTTTGCGAAGTCCTGGATAGACAGGCAGCCGAGAGATACGAGGAGGTTCTCGGAAGACTGAAATTCGTCGACCAAGTCTCTGCCTCGCTGCGCCGGCCTAATGGCTTGATGAGACGGCAACTGTGGCGTCTGCAAGATATACGCGACGGTGGTGGTCTTGGGTTTACCACCGAACTTTTCTTCCTCTCCCTGAGACAACTTTTATCGATGCGCTCATTGCAGGAATCAAATAGCGTCCTCTACAACTGCGCCTTCAAGATTATCACGCCCCATTGGATGGAGAGCAGGGAATCGCTCGGGACGTAGCATATCCTGCTTAATATCATTTACGACCTGATTATCCCTGAACGTGGGGTCTTCTCGGGCTTTTCATATCCGGAGCCCATCACGGCCATACTCCTTGACATGGTAGGTAATATTCTTCAAGGGTATGCGGGTCCAGACGAGCATATTCGAGATGATGTACAGAAGGTCGAAAGCGTCGACTCGAGAGATTGCATGGACACGGAACGCGGCTGTGGCGCAGGACATCGGCGGCTATTCTACGATCCCATGTCGACCGTAGTCCAGAGCATCTCGATCACGTTGCAGATTCCGTAAGCTAAAATTTTCTCGCTTCTGCGGGACGTCAAAATCGTGCTTAACACTACACACTGAATTGACTATTGTCTCGCGATCGCTGACTCTGCTATAGTATTTCACCGAGGTCAGTATGTGTCGAATAGGGCATATAGAGGGGTGCTCCTCATCGCAGGACGACACTTCACACTTCGCATACCATCATCCCCCACTAGAATGGTGATTAGAAAGTGACGCGGTCTCCGAGTCATGGTTGTCTCCCGTGCGTGTCCAAGAACGCAGGATGGCTGTTACCTCGATTTGTGCTTGCGTCGTTGAGACGCTTGAGTGTACGACCACCAAGGTTTTACCCAACTTTTCTGAGTGTGACATTTCTTGGTCAACTTAAGTGTTGTAAGGACGCTGAGGGGTCCAAGTGAGTTCGAAAGGCGGAGGGTGTTCCACCACCAAAGAGAGGGGAAGAGGAATAGGAAGAGAAAGTCAAGGCCAGGTGAATGCGAAACTGAGACCGAGACGACGATAACGAGACCGAGTAGATGAGACGAGACGGGTGCCGTCCGAGGCGGCGAGAAGGGACGAAACGACAAGCAGGCCCGGCAAAGTCGGTCGCGAGTGTCCTCGTTTTGGGCGTGACCCACAAGGGGGAAGTGGCAATACGGCAGTTCAAAATAAAAATAAAATGGCGATACGAGCGCTCCTTCGATTCAACACGAACGGGGGTTACAGTAAGTGAAACCTGCGATACACGACATCTCATATACAGCCTGAGGCCGGTACTTGGGTGACCAGCCCGCAGCTGATATGATTCATGGAATGCACGTGTGGTGTAACGGGAAATGATTTCCATCACCGGTCACCAGCCGATTCCGGAGTAGCCGGGGACTGAAGCGCAGAAGTTGAAACGCTGAAATGTTGGGGTGTCTTCGCCGCTAGCAGCACTCAGTGGACACCACCTCCGTAGTCGTAATCGGTTGTCACACACCCTCTTGCGGGCCCCGGTAGCGGGTTATCTATGGAAGTCAGAGTCTTTCGCGAGAAGCGCAGACATGTGTTCGTGTTTGGAGAGGTCCTATCGTAGTCGCGCAGGGTCGAGACGCGTGTCATTCGGCGGCTGTATCTCCAATTTGCGAGTTCCCAGACTCCCGTCTTCTCTATGTACTTATCTGCGCACGAACACTCTGCCTTCCTGGTTCCCGTCTTCATGTAGCGGCCCTTCTTTCTTCCGTCAGAGCCGATTTGATCTCCCGTACTGCGGCGTCGCTCTCTTCACTCCACCAACGGGATTGCTTGTTACATTGAGTTGCCCTTCGCCTCTCGTAAGTCGGTTTGCTGACATGACTAGTGGCGATCCACAAGGAGAGTTAGGATGTACGACGTGGAACTAGTGCCTTTCGTGAGCCAGTGCAGTGGTTTTAATCTCGTTTCAATTTCTTTTAATGCGAGTTGAGTGGTACAGGTACCTGGTGCTCGTTGACAAGATGGGCTGTGAACGTCACGACGACGCGCCATCTTGCGCGCCACAAGTGCTTGAGTCACTATGTGGTATTTGATAATTTCTGTCAAACGCTAAATGTCAAATTCCACTTGTTGAAAAAAGCAGTAAAGATGAGTACGATCCAACGACAGTAGAAGTGTTGTTGCAATGCCGGCCCAACCCTGGTACTCCTCCAACAGATGTCAGTCTGAGTACTCGGCGTGACAAAAACCATGGGCGGTGACGGGGATGCGGCGTCGGGGTGGAGCGTGCGACCCCGACATGTAGAGGGAGGGTGTCTCTGCTTGATTCTCGCCTCGCTTGCTCCACCTTCGATCATACTTCCACCTAGCTGACCAACCCTCTAGTTTTCTCTAGACATCTCTCAAGTGTGCGGAAAGTGAGCACACAAGGAGTTGTGGATGCCCCACAGCCTTCGCATAGTCACCGACCCATCGTTACTGAGACATGTCCGCCCTTATCGGGATTCTGCTTTCCCTGGAGCCACCTAACTACAAATAATCCCCCAAGCGGAAAAAACGACTAGCGTTGATGCAGCCCCGTCATCGGACCTGTATATGTACAGGTCCAAGTTGAGAAATAGCACTGGTGACAGTTTACCGTTTACTACACAATTAACGCCCTTACAGTGAATTTACCCTTGGATTAGTTGGAAAAGCGGGTAACCTAGCGAGTGCCAGCTGCCCAGTCTGGAATTGTGCTCTATCTCCAGGAGGAGGGCACCACCACACGACAAGACGGTACCATCCGGCTACAACTCGCGAAATGAACATCCCAACCATGGTGTGCACACGAATATGCCCCAATGGGGCATCTAAGAGTTCCCCTGCCCAGTGCTGTGCTACCGTCTTCAATTTTCTTTTAACAAATGTGCTAGCGCATGCAACGGGTTGGTACGGTGGTGGATACGCGCCGAAGCGCCTATGTACTTCAAACTCTTAAAACTCTCGCGACAGGCATGGGTGTAGTAGGTTTACTTATATTCATCCCCCGACTGTGTCTCCATATCCTGACATGTCTTCAATCCCCCCGGGCGCGAGCCCTCACCTCTGGGGGTTAGATGATGTGGATATGCTGAGCCCTTGTGAGGGAACCTTTTCTCGGGTGAGGGCATTACGTCCAGGCATTCAAATTCACTGACGCTGGCGTATCTTTACTGCACAGTTTGGATCCGTGCTGGCCACTTTGGATCAGCCGCAGCGACTACCTGGTTCGCCACACGACAATGCAAGCGTCACCCAGCTTCGGGATCCGCAAGCGCTCCCAGACAATGCGGCCCAGTTTTCACCACCCGAGACCACGCCATTTACAGACGCCCAGCAGGCTGAGCCGCCCGAGCATGGTAGTGTGTCCGGTGGCAAGCGGTATGACTGCGGAACTTGCAAAAAAGCCTTCAAACGGCTTCAAGATATCATGCGACATGTCAGGGACATACACGATCCGCCACGCCAATGCCCTCTCTGCTCCTATGAGTGGACTCGTGTCTACAAAATAAAAGCACACCTTCTGAAGGTTCACAGCGACGAGTTCTGCCCAGCGGTCTCGGCAGGGATCCGCGTCCTCCGGGGCCACGATGTGGTCAAGTTCATCGATGCCTACGAACTGCTACGCAGCTTTGAGACACCAGAGGTAGTAGGGCCGTTGCAAGGTTATTCTCTGACTGACAGAATTTGACCCATGTACGCTGACGTTTACATACTTACCGATCCACATACCCCTATTATATCACCATCTTATGTCTTTGTTTTACAGTAGACTCGGCTGTTGCACGCGTATGTACTGTATGTATAATGTGCTAGAATCACCCTATCTTCTTGTTTCGGATTTCCTTCGCGTGCCATCTCAAGTCGCCTCCCCACACGTTGATGCCGCCCGCTTGCCTCGTGCTGCCGTACATGCCCTATCACTCAGCGCTTATATTACTTGGCAATGGTCCTCCAGGTCACTACAAGCATCGTCCTCTCCTCTCCTAGCTTCATTCAGAGGATTCGGATATACTGAAGGTGTGGGCTCTCTAATACAAACACTAAATAGTTCAACCAACACTCGAATGCCAGCATAGCATGTGCTGTTCCGAGAATATAGACGTTGTTTCGGGCAAAGACATCGAGGAACAGAGGATAGAGGAGTTGGCCAAGAGGCAAGAACCTGAGGATATGTGATACATATGATGGCTGATTGGATTGGGCGCAAGGAAGGCGCTTTGGAGTGGTCATGTGTGAAGATGGGCAAAGAAGTCAAGCGGAAGTGTGCGATGGCGGTCGTAGGTGTAGCCTCCAGCACGCAACTCGGGTGTCTTCCTTACAGTATAATGACTCACTTGTCGACTGCAGCTACCGCACCACCCCTGCTTGCCGTAAATGAACGCCAGCCATGGTGTCTGCTCCGTTATATCAGACTCGAATAGGTATGACTAAGTGTGGCCTGATCGTATTGGCGAGTCCGAGTCGAGATGCGAAGTAGACAACTTTAGTCCAAGGCACCGAACGCGAGCGGTGGCTGTTGGCCCTTCATTCAGGACTCCTCAGCCTGAGCCTCCAAGGTCCTAGACCAAGCCCTAAACAGCCGAAGTCCTCAACGCAAAAAAGATTACTCTTTGAAATGGAGGAGTGTCCTCCGGGACAATTAACCTACGGCTGTTATCTATCAATTAAAAATGAGACGGTAAGAAATGGCTAAATAATATGGAATAGGTCGCCTGACTTGAGTGGGGCATTCGAATGGATTCGATTGGCTATGTCGCGCAAGGAGAAAAAAAGTACCCGAGGTCGACATCCCACATTCCTATTATAGTATGTTTCTCCCACATATGTTATTTTGACACTTGACCAGGTAATAAGGCCAGCCAGTTGGACTCCTTGAACTGCTACCACGGTGCTTATTCCCAGTGAAAACTGAGGCAAGAACGGACGAAATACCAAGGGTCCACAATCCACCCAAAGAACCATCCCAACGCGTATACGTCGACACCCCTATGTAACAACTGTAGCGAACGGTAATACGCCTGCACTCTCTCTGGCCTCTGAAAACACCGATTTTGCAGTTCGCAGTATGTTCTCCGCGCTCCCCCGCTTCCCTCGCTTCGCTGCATTCCTGCGCTGTGAGCGCACTCCCACACCCTGTCATGTATCCTATGTGTTTCAATTGTCCCCTGGTCCCTGGCTTAGCCAGATTCAGTCTTTGTAATTCCGCATACCTTCCCACGGCCGTGAGAACTTTTCTTGAAGCTCCGACCAAAACGAAAAACTGGCGCGTTACTGTAAACATTTAATTGCTTAGAGACTATTTACTGTAAATAATAAAAAATAAAGAATTCTTCCAAACCATAACCCGACTCAACCATAACCTGATTCCACGCCCCCACAATCAAAGCGTATTTCGGCCCGTTCCCTCCACCGCAGGCAGCGCGAGAACCTGATGCCTGACCGCCCGACCCACAGTGTTGCCCACGACTAGCCACGCCATAGAAGAGGTGAGGATGAGCAAGCAAAGCGTCCGAATCGCATCGACAAACCGGAGGGGTTATGAAGAGACAGTCCGGAGATTGACTGCGAGGATTTGAGGTACGTACTCGTCCACCCGGCCGTTGCTGAGCGCGCAGTGAAACAGGAGAACCTCGCGCCCCCCACAACAAGGCGCAGCGCCTCAGGGTGCTCTTCCAAAGCGAGCTGCCTGTCGCGTACAACCCCACGGCGTGCAATGCGTAGTGGCTCGCCCCGCCTCCCCGCACGCATCACCTCGCGGCGTGCAACGTAGTGGCGGGCCCCACCTCCCCATACGCCCCGCCTCCCCGCGCGTGTCACCTCGCAGCCCGCGGCGTCCAACGCGTAACGGCACACCGCACCTCCCCGCTTGTGCCACCGCGGCATGCAATGCATAGCGGCGTGCCCTGCACACTACCTCTCCCCACGCACCCCGCCTCCCCGCACCCGTAACGTGCCATCTCGCAGAGACCGAGGTTGTGCACTTTGACGGTCTCGCTGTTACCGGCGGTTTTGGCCGACAGTGAAGAAATAGTAGGTGCGACCTTGGACTGACGCGTGTGATTTGAGGGCTGCAAGAATGTGTGCAGGGGACACAGGGAGCGCGTCGCCATCAGTGCCCGGGGGCTGTGTTACAGCAAGGTCGATTGCACCGCGGAGGACCTCGAATAACCCCGGCGCGCAATGCGCTCCCCATGCGCGCCTGCACGCATAACGCGTACCACCTCGCTGTGCCCCCACATGCGCACCACCTTCTCGCGCGTGTTATGGTGCGAGCGGTGCGTATTTTCTTACCCCCCCTCCCCGGTTCCTTGTACGCTTTCTGTAAAATAGTGTATGATGTATCGTTATTACTCGAATAATAGTTGCATTCCCCCTCTTCTGTTGGAAGTCGCGCGCCCGTGTTCTCCAGCTCAAATAATGAATGTGTTTTATTTCAATATACGGGCCACAATCCACAGAATGTGCCGCACAGGGCACGCATGTGGGTGGCACGACAGTACTACTACTGCTACTGCTGCACCATGTCTGTATTGCCTGCTTTCGACGTGCCTGTCGTCCCAGACGCGCCTGACACGGAATCCCCTGGCACTGTCACGGGCGCGGTAACTCATCGCCGATCTAGGCGCCAAAACGCGGCCGATCCCGCGACATCACGACAGCGCGGGAGCTTTATTTGGGATCAGGAGCATGGCTTCAATCTTGAATGGGATTCGCCAGAGGACTTCCATAAATGGCGCGAGAACGAGCAACGCGCTCATGGCATTGAGCTCCGCGTTAGTCAAACCAGGGGAACGCGTGCGAGCGCCGAGCAGAGTGCGCTGTGCAGCGAGTCCCGGCTCTTCGTCTGCGCGCGACAAGGAACTGGTGGCGCCAAGAATTACGAGAAGAAGACTAAGCGTGAAAGCCAGGAGAGTAAGCGCATTGAGGGCGGCTGCCCCTGCCAGGTGCGAATCAAGACCTATCCCCATACCAGGACCGTGCTCGGCAGGTACACCCCCGATCACTCCCACCCCACCGGGAAAGACAATCTCAAATACGTCCGGATACGCGTTCCAACGTTGGAGCAGATCACGGGCTTAATTCGATTGGGATTGACAGATAGGGAAATTGTGAGTGATAACTACCTTTCCCCTTCAAATTAACCTGACATAAATTACAGAAAAAGCGTATGCGTGCCCAGTTTAGTGAGGACGAGAGAGACCATTATCTCACATTAGATGAGATCTCCCGGGTTAGGAAGGCTGTCAATCGAGAGATCGTCGAACTCGATCCAAACGACGCCAACTCCACCCGAATTTGGGCCGGTAATTTACATGACGAGGGTCATGTTGTATTTTACAAGAGTAAGCAAGATTTACCCCCTGAGGGGTCTGATCTCGCACGGGATCTTTTCGCATTCTGTATTCAAACGAAATCTCAATTGGATTGGTTCCGACATCTTGGGAACGCATTCCTGGGCATCGACGCGACACACAATGTCACGCAATACAAAGGAATTTTATTATTCACGATCATGGCGCGGGATCATTGGGGCCATGGTACGTGCTTAGCGCTTCCCCGGTAACGCGGCTTGACAGTCCGTCAGGGGTTCCTGTTGCCTGGATGTTGTCCTCCAATGGGACCCAGGCAACAATCAAATTTTTCATTGAATTTGTCAAGCGTCAAAGCCCGGACGTTTCACCATCAATTTTTATGACAGATCGAGATCAGGCGCAAGTCAACGCGATACGCGAGACATACCCGTCTTCCCGCGTATTCTACTGTTGGTGGCACGTGCTCAGGGCCATCCGGACCCATTTTGTCACTACAGAATTCAAAGACTTGTGGGACCTGATCCAAAAATGGGTCCGGACCACTGATCAATATGAATTTGAATCCTGGTGGGAAGATATCCAAAGCGATGAATCAATTCCCAAAAGCGTGGCACAGTACCTGGCCCGGGAATGGATCCCTGTCAAGGAAATGTGGTCCGCCGTCTATCGCCAAGATCGGACGATTTTCGAAGAGGGTGATACTAACATGTTATTGGAAGCGTATGTAATTGTCTTTTTACACATATTTGATTTCTGATCGGTAAATCTAGGTATCACCATGTGCTAAAGTCTAAGTGGCTCGATGGCAAGCGCAATCGCAGAGTGGATCATTTCGTTTCCACGCTAGTGAGAGACGCTCTGCCGGAGATTCAAGACCGCCTAAAGCGGCAAGAGATCTGGAGGCGAGGTAACGATTTGGCGAGTCGGCGCCGGCGTGAAATCCTAGCGCGCGCACCCGAAATATCACGCGAGTACATCACACATATTGGAGATACGCGCTTTCAAGTGCGCTCCTCAAAGGAGGAAAAATTCTATGATGTTGACTTACTCAATTCCAAGTGTTCTTGCCTGGATTTCCCTCGTATTGAGTTTTGCAAGCACATCGCGTCCGCGCTGCACTACTTTGGGGGGACTCAGATTGAGCCTCTGGCCCCCAGCAACCCGAGCTCTCAGCCGAGTCCGATCACGCCGGCGTCACGTAACACCGAAGGCGGAAACGCTGCATCCGACGGGAACGCCGTGGCGACTCTAATTTCCGTCACTAATGAAATAATCGCGTTGTCACAGCAGTTGCTTATGCAAATGCCGAATCCCGAGGCTGTTTCCAATACAGTAAAGTCCCTCCGTCTCGTCCACTCACATCTTGCCGCCGTTGTCGTGTCGGCAACTAGCGACGGCCCCCAGCTCCCCGAGAAGGAGCACATTGCTCCAAATCAGCACTCATGGACAGAGACAGCTGAGCGGATGGGCGTCAAGCGAAGCAAGAACCGCAGCAAGGTCGACAGCGCGCACACGGCCGAGCACATCGGCGAGGTCAATCGTAAGCGCAACCGCGAGGACGAGGATCCTTACGGGGCTGGAGAGCACTCAGGCAAACGAGCAAAACCGGACGCTCGCTCGGCCGCTGCCAATGCCAATGCCCGAGCGCGCGCTACTGCGGAGCCAGGACCTGCGACCCCTCGACCTCCTCCAGCGTCTCTCCCTCCCCGTCTGTCATCCCCACGCGCGCGCGTGCCCATTCCTCATTATATACCCTCTCCCCTTCCTCTGTCACAACCGCCTCTGAGACCCGCAAGTTCCCTCCCCCCCATGGCGTCCCTTCCTCCCCATTTGTCGTCCCAACGCGCGCCCGGGCCCATGCCTCCTCAAGTGTCTTACTATCCCCCTCCCTTTCTGTCACAGCCAGCTCCGCATTCTGTTGTCCCTCAGTATCAATATCCCGGGTTCCAGACGCCCCATTACCCGTTGTACTATCCCCCCAATAGATAATCGACTTGTACATTTTTTTACGATGTTTGTTATTGTTATTCATTACCAATAAAACTCATTACATTATAAAATAAACGACTCATAAATTTGTTTCCAATGTTTGACGTTGTTATGAACTCGTGAATAAATATATTATATCATATACAGCCAAAGTTTCGGAATGAGCGTGGTTTGATTCGGACTTTCGGTTGCGGCCGACGCGTTTACCATTTTGGGTCACCAAGGTCTGCGGAATTAGGCCAACTGCCAGATTCCTACTCCTTATATTTCGTGTACTTACAACTTTTACAACACGATATAATCTTCCTCTGTGTTTCCGCCGTATAGCTCATAGTTTGCGTCCCCAAGCCTGCCACACTCATGCGCAGCCTTAGCGACTCAATTGCGACGCATCCCCGACAGCGGCAGCCACCTATGTGAAGCTACGAGCCGCGCAGAAGCGTGCGCGAGCGCTTCCGGCTTCCGCTGTCCTTCGACCATCCGAGCCGGTGGAGCTCCGCGCGGCCCATTCTTTCCATTTCAGAGCTCGCCGCACATAAGTTACACGCGACCTTAGCAATTAGCCCCGATTTGCTCGCGATCACGACGGCCCAGTTTACGACATCTGGCGCCGTGCGGTGGCCTGCAACACCTCTCACGATGTTTCACCCCTTGGCCCTGCATAACACCTGGCGATTTATTTGGAAGTTTCCCATGGCGCTCTGCTCCCAGACTCGACACTCTGGTGACCACCACATGGAGAAGGAAGTCTTCGGCTTTTCCTGTCGTCTCCAGAAGCGACCTTCCGACTGCGCTTTTGCCCCGCAGCACCCGCCCGCCACTCCGGCGATATTTTTCGCTCGTATCCCCTTCATTCCCAGGCATTTTCCGACCCTCAAGTGCCCCAGACACGAGTCCTTGTATTTCCCCTTGCAACCGGCGGCATCCTCTGTCAACATTGGCACATCGCTCCCTTAGCGACAACTACAGTACAGTAGTCTAATTTTCACGACTTTTTCAGCCACAAGCGCCCTCCATAAAAGTGACCTGGGGGGTTTTTTTTTCTTTTATAAAAAAAACCAAGTGATCTCGGTTAGCTATGCCCTCAGCCAATTGCGCGATGCCATTTTAAAACTTGCCACGCTGGCGCGAGGAGAGCGTGCTGGTCATCGACCTCACAGATCCCTGCAAGATCCGGCACTATTTTGATCAAGATTTGATGACTTAGAGTTACTGTTTTGAAGCACCATGTTTCAGACCTGCAAGCGAAGAAGCGAAGAGCTGTCAACTATCCGAGCGTTGTAGTGGAAAGGTTGTGGAAGACAGCATGCACTATCGCCCAATTGCGGCATTACGGTAATCGTCCACAACGCTGCCAACTTGAAATCCTGTCAACGTATGTAATATGTACATGACAAATCTTGTTTAGGACTGTGTCTTGGTCACGAGCACATCGAGCAGAATATAGTCTTAGATTCGAAGAAAATGTGTCAGGGACTGAACGTCTTAGAGAGTACTCAGGAACTTGAAGTGGATTAGAAAAACCTGCTACTCTGCGATATTTTGTGCCCCGCAGCAATATGGAACGTGTGTTGCAACACCCTCACCAATCTTGTCCGCAGGTCACTTCTTAGTCTGGATGATTAAACGGAGAAGACGGCCTCAAAATGTTAGGCAATGCGGCGGTAAGGGTATGCGGGTTTGAAGCTCGGCATCGCACACCCGAGTAGAAAGCCTGGTTGTGACGGCGGTGACGCAGAGAGAACGAAGAGAACGGCTAGGTTTCCAAGCTCCAAGCTCCAACATTGACGCTATCGGTCATCTGAAAAAATATGCCGCCATATGAGCTTACTAGGCCCACAGCCGTGAACGCGTAGACCCTCGGCCATAGATTGGAGCCGTGGGCTGTTGTGAAGGCGCTTGCGCTGCCTGATTTGTCAATGTCGAGTATAACTTACGTCGACCATGCATGAAACGCGCCTTTTTAACGCCCCGAGTTTGATTGTACGACCTTTTTGATACTCTACCAGTTCGTCGTCTCTATGTCTTCGAATTCGCCACCATCCATCGAGGTAACAGAGCCCCCGAGGAGGTTTCCATCTGGGTATGTGGATGGCGTCCGTCCGAGCCATCACATGAACGATAGCAAGACCAGATTTACGAATCCCTGGCCGTCGTTCAGGTACCAGATTCTCAAATTTTGTGTGGCTACTGTCCATTCATACGCCCCCGCAGGATCCAGACGTTTTCTCATTGGGTATCCGTGCGTAACTTCACTCAGAACATCTGCTACTTCATCGGAGTCTTAGGGTTCAACTGGTTCTTTTTCGCTACCACCCTACGATCACCCGATGTACCTCGGGACGTGAAGTCCTCTATCCCGGCACAAGCTCCTACATGGGGTACCGGGACTGAGTACGAGGATAGTGCCAAGGCCACCTGGTTAGGGTACGGTACCATCCGATGCTTCCCCGATCGGCGGTCTTCTAGCCATGGACACAACGCAAGCTGATAGCCTAACTGCATTTCTACAGCCATGCATGCTACCTTGTCGAGCTTCCCACCCCTCCTGGCGCGGCACGTGGAGTCCGTGTCATCTTCGATCCTGTATTCTCGAACCGTTGTTCGCCATTTAAATGGCTAGGACCTGCGCGCTACACTGGTAGGGTCTTGCAAGCCTCACCGTATTTGTCGTCTCACTCCGCACTTTTCTAGATACACCTTGCAAAGTTGAAGAGATCCCCGCAGTTGATGCAATTGTACTTTCTGTGCGTCGACTTCTTTGAATGACTTATGTACTGATCATCGATCGCTGGTTCTTTTTGTTAGCACAATCATTATGACCAGTACATTCTTCTTATTCGTCGTTCCAACAAAACACTCATGACTCGTTGACCAGCACCGATATACCGACACTTCGCGCTTTACTTGAAAACCCTTCGTCCTCTGCGCAGATTTTTGTAGCTCTGAATAACGCGAAATACCTTTCCAAGCCCCTTCGCACTCCACACTCTCGCATCCACGAGCTCGATTGGTGGGACGAACGTCTCTTGCGTGTTTCTCTTCCTTCGAAACAAGCCAATGGCGCTGCCGTAGATGCAGAAGTACGACTGTCCTGCACGCCGTCGCAACACGTCTCGGGCCGTACGACGTCTGATCGGTGGCATGCGCTCTGGGCAGCATGGGTTGTGGACGACCTCCGCTCACACAAGAAAGTGTATTTCGCCGGTGATACCGGATACCGCACCGTGCACGACGGGGAAGACGAAGATAAGGTCCCAGTTTGCCCTGCCTTCGCCGAAACTGGTGAACGCTTTGGTGGCTTTGACTTGGCATTGTTGCCTATAGGGTACGCACAGGGATTCATCGCCTTTCATCCCGTCGAGGACAGCATATGTTGACGGCCTGTCCTACTTGCTGTCGTAGCGCATACCAGCCGCGCGCTGTCATGTCGAATATGCATGCCTCCCCCGCGGACGCAGTGCGGATATTCAAGGACTTGAAGGCCAAGAAGGCTCTTGCCATGCATTGGGGGTGAGTCACCGAGTCACCACTCCGTCGGCGCCCTCGGCTGAGCGCGATTTCAGAACTTGGGTCTTGACTACAGAACCGGTCCTCGAACCTCCCGCGCTTCTTAGGAAAGAGTGTGAGAAAGCGGGTGTTGGTCCAGATGAATTCCTTATTCCCGCACTCGGAGAGACCTTTTTCTTCTAGACCATAAGCAAACGCTCCCGGCCTATCCGTCCATTGTAACTTAGCTTCAGTTTGTTGCCGCTGTGTGACTGAAGCAATGTCCAATTCGTTCGAGATTCAATGAGTGATACAAGTCTCATTCAAGTTACAGTTGAATAGCCACTTAGCTCAATTCCTCTGGGCTACAGACTTCGGACCGAGTTCACATGCCAGAACCACAGAACCCAGGGCCAAACCAATACAAAGGAGGGAAAACCAGAACTAGACTAAACTCGAACCTTAGGTTCGGTTCAGATGTTCGAGGTTCGAACCGAGGTTCTGGACTGAACTTCGGCATCCCTAGACCCTCGAATTCGGGCCGAAGCGGTGTAAGAGATGAGAGGAGAGGGAGTGTGACTAAAGCGGAGCCTTAGAGAAGGACTTGGTAGTGACAAGGCGAGAGGGACTTAGAGCGCAAGGGGTTTCGAGTGGAGGAGTCAAGACTACGCTGGCATTTGCAAAGATGAGACTGAGCTCATCTTACTACTACTAGTACGTGTATTTATACAGATGAGGACTGATGAGTCAATATTGTCAATAGTGGAGTTGGGTCCACTAGTGGCGAGTTGAACAGATCAGAAGTGGGGACCCAGAGAAGGCAGAAGTTAGGAAACAGGGGGGGAGGCGAGAAGTGACAGGCTATCGACATGATACTAACGGCTATATCGAAAAATAACGGTTGACTACCCGAGCAAAGCTTCAAACCCTATTCCTAACAGTAACGGTCGCGCATAAATGTCACGGTAGAAGTACAGTAAAGAAGTATCGTGTCAATAGCACATGCCTAGGAGTGGGGCCAAGCCTCATTGAGGCACGGGCAGGGGTCGAGGAACGGGCAGGGGTCGAGAGGGTCGAGACACGGGCAGGGGTCTAGGCACGTCAGTTGGGAACGATTCGCAAAGAAGTTCTAGTAGGGGTGTAACAAGTTGTTGGAGACAGCCACTGGGTTCTGCCCTTTGTGTCAACTCCTGGATTTGTTCCTGCAATCTATTTCTGCGTGGGCTGTTCCTCGCGTCCACCAGAATGGTGAGAGTATCCAGAATAGATGTAAGTTCCTTGTTCGTTAGCCGGCCTTCCAAAAGTGGCGAATGGACCTCGCGCACAAATGAATTCAGGTTCATGGGGTCCACCTCTGCGAGGTTATGTAAGGAGTTGTATATCTCGTTCGTCGACTTGTCAAAGACGGCTGCTAGCCAGTAAAGGTCTGCGTCCGTCGGGAGGCGTCGGGGTCTTGGTCCTCCTATGTCACGTAAGAGCCGTCTTGCCAACAGTGCGCATATACAACGCGCTCTGACGCGGACCGCGGAGCCTTGATCCGACCAAAGGACGCGCATAATTCCGAGCTCCGCAAAGTTGGCCCGAATGTTGTCCGGTATCGGTCCGCCGGACTGGTCCAGTGGAGCTATGTTGTAGGCCTTGACACCTCGATAGATGACATCGAGGCATGCGAGCAGGCGGTGCTGGGTATCGGCTGTGAGGCCTGTGGTACCAGGAAGACATGTCCATAGCAAGTCGCGGAGACGGTGGCTAAAGGAGCTGAATTGTGAGTCGAGAGGTTGCAGCAGTCTTGGGACCATGTCTTCCGTAAGTGTACAAATGAAGTCCTGGAATGTGCTATCTTCACCGACATCTAGGGCACGAAGAAACCAGTTGAGTGCTTGCAGCTCTCGATATTCTGGAGCGTCTTGTGCTCTCTTCGCGATGCTCTTCTTTAACCCATCTCTGCGCCGCTGATCGAGGTGTGCCACACGACCTTCAAATTTATCCCTCCAATTGATGAGAACGTGCCGAACGCGCCGGTGGACTCGAACTAAAGGAACATGGAAAATTGCCTCGAGCCAGAGAAAGAGTACCACAAAGTAGCGCACCGCAGTGTGCCACACATACCACGAGAGGTTGGACAACGGGGTGCGATATGGACAGTCGAGATACATACAGGGAAGGAAGGTCGGCGCAATATACGCAATAATAGAGATCCCGACGAAGACGGAGGTGATTGTGGCAACATTCCGGGTGGTGGTGAAGAGGAATACGACCAAGCCGATGAAGAACATGAACATTGCGAGGTGAAGGAGTGTGGAAATCAATTCCACCACGTTGGACATGGGGAACCGTTTGAGGCCAATGACGAGGAAAGATTGGACGCGGGCCCGTTCATGAGGTGTCGTACTAAGCCGTGGAAGCTGAACGTATTGTCGTGCCCATTGTTGTACCAGCGTGGCGAGTAATGCACATGTTATGCTGACTATGAGGCTCAGGATCCACATAGCATTCACGCATACAATCGATGCGCTAGGCGAGAACGTTGGGTAGTCTTGCGGTCTGACGTACGTGCCATTGGAGAGACCCGAAAGTTGTTGTGAGATCTGCTGAAGGAAGAACGTAGTTTTGTCGTTTGGGTCGGGAGACAATTTCTTATAACCTTCAATGACGAACGCCGCGACAGTTGCCGAGAAAAGACCGGTCTTTTGAGCTTATCAGCCAAGGAGAGACTGTAGACCGATGAAGTGATACGAACAAACACGAGGACCCCCGTCGCTTCGTCTTTCCAGCCATCAGAAATGGCTTTATCATGTTTTTCCGATTCGGACAGATACACCGACCACATCTTATTGGAGGGATCGCCAGAAGGCGGAACTAACAGTGTTGTGAGACAAGGCGTGATCCATAAGTCCATGGTACACACCTCCTGGGATGTTCTCCATCTCGAAATAATCCATATATATTGCAGATATGAGGCGGCCGTTTCGTTGTGCCAACGTACTAGTTTGGAGTAGTTTGGAATTAGAAAGGCTCCGCGGGGGGGGGGGGCACTTTGAAGATACTTCTGCTTGGTATCAATTTCCGAAGGCGTCATGTATGCGCTATTTGTATGGCAAACGGGCACTCAGGAGACTCCGATTCGACTTCGGGGTCTGAAACATTGTGACCTCAAGGCTTGAAAGTATGCAGGTGCCAGGCACTGTAACCTTATCAGAGGCCAAATCTAGGCGGTGTTTCAATAGGCGAGACAGCATGCACGTTGCAACAGCATTGCGTACAACATCCCTCTGGGAATCTCAACGGGTTGTGTCCAACGTGGTCACCTGAAATGTACTTAGTCGCTGCCGAATGTAGGAACCTCAATACGATAACTGCGACCACCTTCACTTTAAGCCCCGAGCGAGCATACAAAGCACCCACCAGGTGACCCCTGAGGTCTGATGATTAAGGTTGTGTCTTACTGCTCACAGAAGGCGAGGTCTTTCCACCGCCGTAGGGTGGAGACAAACAATGAGTGCGTGCAACTGACCTCAAGAGATGGCTGAGTTTCCATTTTCTAGAGCATGTAAACTCTTTTTGGTTTTTTGGTGTTAGACAAAGGGCTACTCCAGCGAAGCACCAAGTGTCCAGGTGAAATGTCAGCAATCTCGCCTAGTTCGGTGTCGACGACCCGTGTGCGGAAGCGGGGGACGAGCAAATGACGCTTGAGCTGTCGAGCCCCGGAGCTGAACTCGTCTATACGGCAGTTGGAGTTTTCCTCGTTTGAAGGGTTCGTAGGGCACACAGTGGATACTCCGTCCACGAATAGCCTTCTGAAGAGTCGAGGTGGCGCGAGTGCACCACCCAGGAATACGATATAGGTGAATGAGACGCGCTTCAAACAAAATAATTCGAGGGAGATGGATGGTGACCTAGCAAGGGGCCCGCGGGCCGACACGAGTCAGCGCTAGTCAGCACTATAGAGACGAGTGTGAGACGAGTTTGAAGGAAGTAGCTAGGCGCGAGGCCAGAAGGGAGCACACGAACGGTTTCGAAAACAGTTGGATGGATTCGTTACAGTCTAAAGCGAGTACATTTTATACTACTTTGTTATCGTAACTCATAAGTAGAGGCCCTGTAAAGTATCATGAGACATCAAGACATCAGAAAAGTTCACCAACGCGTCGTATAGTAACGGGGGTCATAAGAAATGGATCGAGGCAGGAAGTCGTAACAAAGAATCATGGGTATGAGGGGAATACGAGACCGAAGCCGAAACGGAAGGGGATGGGAGGGTAAGGAATCGAGGCGGCGGGGTTGGTGTAGCGCATGGACGTTGCTCTTGTGACGTCGGGCTCGGCGTACTTGCGCTTGATCCGAGGGCGTATCCTAGAGATGTAAGAAGTGTAGAGAGGGCAATGAGGCGGTATAGTAGTAGAGACACGAGGCCTCGCAAGGGCCAAAAATTAGCCCGAGCGTTCGCTCCTACCAGTGTCGCTCTGAGCGCGACTGGTCATCGGAGTGCCGGTCCACAACGATCCGGACGGGGTCTCAGTCAGCGCAATTCAAAACTGTAGGTGCCACAGTACTGAGTAGCTCGGCGCGCGCACTTCCGTGTATAATACGTCGTCACAGCGACTCTAGCACCAAACCCATATGTTTCGGACTCGGAGTCACGATCGGGGTGAGGTCCGAGTCGTACGCGGGAGGCATTGGGTACTAGAAAATTTCCTCCAGGTAGGCGCTTCCCGCTTCTGGGTGTCCATTGCGTCTCTAATCCGACGCTTCGGGGCCTTTATCGATGTGAAGGCCAAAGTGAGGGCGATGCTCCGGTACGTGAGATCTAAGAATTGTAGCCTCAAGCCGGTGATGCGTTGTTTTGCCTCATCGAGTCCGAGTCCCATATGCCGTCAGGGGCGCATTGGCGGAGATTTGCGGACCCCTCTCATATGCGTGCAGTGTGCCAAATCCGGCCCAGTAGAATTCACGGGGGCGTAATCAGAACCTTGCGTGTGTAGCAACCGGCGCGACAGCAAAGAAGGGCCGAAGTCTCCCCATAAGGGCCGTAATACTACTTGAGACCCACTCGCTTGGTGGCTGCAGAATACGGGTCGCAAGAAATCTCATTGAATCAGCGACGCGCCAACTGCCCATTGGGATCGCATATAAGAGTCGCGGAGTATGTCCAAGTTGTAACAGTCCAACCGAGTGTCCACAAAAGAGAAGGGATGTAGTGAAAGCACTATTTCAAACACTGAAACTACGACTTCGCGGTAGCATCAGGAAAACTGCATCGATTGCGTTCAAGAATGGGGATTTCCAGCTAGTGGTCGGCATCCAGCCAAGCTGCTTGGCTAGAAGTAATGGTGTTCAGTGTTGCTGTGAGACGCTTGCGGATTCCGTTTTATTTCCATGCTACCTCGACTGCCCCCAGCGCGCTCAGCACGTCCGGTTCACAAGGCTTTTATCTCAGATAGGTAATTCAGATAGATGCAGTTTATTAAAAGGCAACAGTTGACTACCCGAGAAAAGCTACAAACCCTAATCCAACACAGTGAATGCTCGCACATAAATGTCACGGTAGAAGTACAGCAAAGAAATATCATGTCAATAGCACATGTCTATGAGTTAGATTGAGGCACGGACGCGGGCGGGGGTATAGGCATAGACACGGCGGGCACCGCCCCCACGTCAATGGGGAACTCGCGAAGAAGTTCTAGTAAGGGTGTAACAAGTTGTTGGAGACAGCCACTGATTTCTGCCCTTTGTGTCAACTCCCGGATTTGTTCCCGCAATGTATTTCTGCGTGGGCTGTTCCTTGCGTCCATCAGAATGGTGAGAGTATCCAGAATAGATGTAATCTCCCTGTTCGTCGACCTACGTTCCAAAAGCAGCGAGCGCACCTCGTGCACAAATGAATTCAAGTTCATGCGGTCCACCTCTGCGAGGTTATGTAAGGAGTTGTATATCTCGTTCGACGATGGATGGTCAAAGACGGCTGTTAGCCAGTAAATGTCTGCGTCCGTCTGGAGGCGTCGAGATCTTGGTCCCCCTATGTCACGCAAGAGCCGTCTTGCCAACAGTGCGCATATACAACGCGCACTGACGCGGACCGCGGAGCCTTGATCCGACCAAAGGACACGCATCATTCCGAGCTCCGCAAAGTTGACCCGAATGTTGTCTGGTATCGGCTCGCCAGACTGATCTAGGGGAGCTATGTTGTAGGCCTTGACACCTCGATAGATGACATCGAGGCAGGTGAGCAGGCGATGCTGCTGGGCATCGGCCGTGAGACCAGTGGTACCAGGGAGGCACGTCCACAGCAAGCTGCGGAGACGGTGGCTAAAGGAGGGACTGAATTGCGAGTCGGAGGGTTGGAGCAGTCTTTGGACCGTGTCCTCCGTGAGTGTGGAAACGAAGTTTTGGAATGTCCCATCTTCACTGAGAGCTGGAACATGAAGAAACCAGTTGAGTGCTTGTAGCTCTCGATCTTCTGGGGCATTTTGCGCTCTGTTCGCGACGCTCTTTCTTAACCCATCTTTGCGTCGCAGATAGTGATCTTGTGCATAACTTTCGAAATTATTCCTCCACTCGATGAGATAGCCCTGAACGTGGAAAGTTGCCTCTATACAGAGAAAGAGTGCTATGAGGTAGCGCACCGCAGTATGCCACACATACCACGATAGATTGGACAACGGGGTGCGATATGGACAGTTGAGGTATACACATGGAAGGATGGTCAGCGCGATATACGCGATGGAAAAGATCCCAACAGAGGCCGAAATGATTATGGCGACCGTCGTGAAGATCGTGAAGAAGAATATGACCAAGCCGACAAAAAATAAGAAGACGGCGAGGTGTAGGAGAGTGGGGATCAGCTCCACCGCATAGGACATGCGGAACTGTTTGAGGCCAAAGAAAAGGAAAGATCGGACGTGAGCCCGTTCGCGAGGTGTCGTGCGGAGCTGTGGAAGTTGAACATATTGTCTTGCCCATTGTTGCATCAACGTAGCAAGTAGTGCACATGTTATGCTGACTATGAGGCTCAGGATCCACATAGCATTCACGCACACAATCGATGTGCTAGGGGAGGACGTTGGGTAGTCTTGCGGTCTGACATACGTGCCGTTGGAGAGACCCGAAAGTTGTTGTGAGATCTGCTGGAGGAAGAACGCGGTTTTATCGGGAGACAGCTGCTTATAACTTTCGATGATAAACGCCGCGACAGTCGCCGAGAAAAGACCGGTCTTTTGAGCTTATTCGTCAGGGGAGTAATCGTAGACCGATGGAGAGATACGAACAAACACGAGGACCCCGTTCGCGTCGTCTTTCCAGCCATCAGAAATGGCCCTATCATGTTTTTCCGATTCGGACAGATACATCAACCACAGTTTGTCGGAAGGATCGCCAGAAGGCGGGACTAACGGTGTTGTGAGACATGAAGCGATCCATAGGTCTATGGTACACACCTCCTTCTGGGAAATTCGTCATCTCAAAAACTTCATCCTTAGGTACTTGCGAATACGAGGCGGCCATTTATTTGTGCCAACGTAGTTTGGAGGTTAGAAATGCTCTACTTTGTGAGGGAAGCTAGCGGCACTTCTGTGTGTGCTATTTGTATGGCGCCTGGGTACTCAGAAGACTTCGGCCCGGCCCCTGAGTCTGAAACATTGTGACCTCGAGGCCTGAAAGTCTACAGCCTCCAGGCAGCGGGAAGCCCTATCAGAAGCCAAGTCCCAGCGGTGGGTTGTCTCAATACTCGAGACAGCGTGCACGTTGCAACAGCATTGCGCACAGCATCCCTTTCAGGAAACTCGGCTGATGTGAACACCTGAGTTACAATTAGTCGTGACCACCAATTGTAGCAACCCGAGATAGTACGAACCTTGACTGTAGTAACACGGAACGACCTTACTGTTATAGGTGCGACCATTTTCACTATAAGCCCCAAATGAGCGCACGCAGTACCTACAAAGTGATCCCTGGTGGATTGTGGTTGAGTCTTACTGCCTATAAGAAATGAGGTTCTGTCACTGCTATAGGGTGGAGATAAACAATGGATGTATAAAACTGACCTCGAGAGTTGGCCGAATTTTCAGAGGGTGTTGAGCAAGTTCTCTTTTTGATTGTCGGGTGTCGAACAGGGGTTACTCCTACGGAGCATCAAGTGTCCAGGTGGAACATACTTCGGTGTCAACGGCTCATATGTGTGGAAGAAGCGAAGGAGAAAAGGCGCTCTAGCTTCCGAGCGCTGGAGCTAAACTCGTCTACACGACATTTGGGGTTCTACTCATCTGAAGGGCCCGGGGAGCACTCTGTGGACACTCTGTTTAGTATTTACGAATAACCCTCTGCTATGCCACCCTAGAAAGACAATATAGGAGAAGGAGAAGCGTTTCGAAAAAGAAATTCGGGGGTATGGATGGTGAGGTAGTATGAGGTCTACTGACAAGAGTCAGCATCCAGGCAATAGCTACTTAATTCCGGAGTGACGATCGAGGGAGCGCGCGGGAAACATTGGACTCAACCAAAACATACAGGACGCTTGCCTCCAGGTAGGCGCCTCACTGTTTCTCGGTGTCCATTATCTAGAACGCGATGTTTTGGGTTCTTTGTCAATGTGAAGGCCGAGGTGAGGGCGATGCTCCGGCATGTGAGATCTACAGCTTGTAGCCTCAAGGACAGACAGATAGCTGTGCGCTTGGATCCCGCGCTGCAGAATTCTCTGCTTTCGGCTTTCACAACTCCGAGTTTGGGTCTACATCGATTGGCAATACAATTATGTAAGTTACTTCCTAAAATGGTAACGATAGTGACTTGCGGAGTGTTTGTAAATCCGTCCCCATACCTTCCCACGGTTGTGGGAACTCCTATCCGTCCAACGAAAATCTGGCTCAAGATCGGAGTCCAGAAGAATATCACAGTGGCGCCATCAGTGATACGGTGCACTACAGCCTACACATGCCAACGTCGCCAAAAATTCTGGCCAAATATTCAGGAGTGGACCACATCGAGTTGTCCGAGGCCATGTACTTTAAGCCAAGCTTTAGGCTCTAAGGCTGAGTTACTCGCCGTTGCTGTTGGTACTGGCACAGTAGAAGTTGCAACTGTGACGGTAATTGAAAGCAACGGATGCCTACAGCCTTACAGAACAACTTCGGTTCTGTATCACATCCACGTGGTCATTGCTCGTTTGAACGACCCTGTCCAAAAGGCACATGATCTCGATTATGATTTCTGTAGACCGTGAGAGCTAGCTAGCCATACAATTGCCAAAACCGTGGTATAGGATACCGCGCTCCGCATTGAGCGCTACACCGTGAGTAGCTACATGTAGAACATGACCTAAATCATACAAAAATCATACAGCATCTTGTACCCATGCTATTCAAATGGTTCCTTTTAAGCGACGTAAACAGCTCACTTTTTACTACCGAAGTAGATTTCTTGTCAGTCTGCGCTAGGCTATGATATGATACAGCAAGTAGAAAATACAGACCATATGATCGTTCGGTCTTTCCGATTTTGTCTATTCTTGGCTCATCTACGAGACGTCGACGGTTTTGGTGCTGCAGAAGGGAACATGGCCTCGGAGATCCTGCGGAGTTTGTCGGCTATCTGGCGCAGACGGTCGTCATTTTCTGCCCTTCGAAGGAGCCCAGAAAGCCCGGGCTCGAAGGAGCCTCTGCGGATGGCCGACTTGCTTCCTACATTCATAAGAATTGCGAGGGTGTCCACGAAAGAGGTTGCCTGCGCAGCAGGAAGGTCATCCGTCGGATATGAAAGGACGCCATAAACAAACGAGTCGATGTTCATGTTGTTCACGGTGCGGGGATCTTCGAGTGAGTTGTAGATCGTGTTAGACGACACTCCTAGGACGTCCGTCAGCCAAGCCAGATCTGAGTCGTGAGGCGGATATTTGTGCAGGATGTGCTTTGCAAGCAAGGCGCATATGGAACGGGAAGTAACGCGGATGGTAGGGTCCTCGTCGGCCCAGAGAGACCGCATAAGACGGATGTTTGCGAAGTTAATCCGCACGTCTTCCAGCAAAGGTTCAGAGAGCGAGACTCCGTAAGGGACGCCACTATAAGCCCTGGCAATGTGATGGACGGCGTTCAGACATACAATGAGACGGCGTTTGCGCGTATCCTCGTCGAGCCCAATCGAGCCTGGAATGCAGCTTCGCATGAGAGTGGAGAGGTGTTGGGAGAATATCTTTCCGGAGTGAATGGGGGCGCTGATAAGTTGGACGATTGTATCTCCCGGGATGCTGGCCACAAACTCTTGAATCTTGCTCTTGTCGGCCAATGCCGGCTCGTTAAGAAACCACGTGAGCGCCTTTGAGTCTACATCCGCCGACGCCTCAATTGCTCTCTGGACTATCGTACCCCGAAAACCATCTCTGAGACGCTTCCCATGCTTCTTGACGGAATCATCGAGAAGCTGCCACCGATCGCTGAGGATTTTCTGTATTGACGATGTGACCTGGCCCGGATTATATGGTACTAGGATCCCGTGTAGCAGGTTCAGGAGCCAGCGAGCGCAAAGCGCAAAGAAACCCAACGATGTGTGCCAGCAATACCACCAAATGCTGGACATTGGGGTACGATACGGGCAGCGGTGGTCGAGGCAAGGAAGGATGGTCAGGATGAGGTACACAAACCCAAAGAATCCGACGCAAATGGAGACGACGATGGCCACAGCTTTGAAGATCGTGAAAAGGAATATCACCAGACCAGCGAAAAATAAGAACACGGAGAGGTGAAGGAGTGCAGGAGCGGCTTCGACTGCGCGTGACATGCGATATTTCAGGATGCCGAGAAATAAATAGGAACGGACGCGCGCTCTGTCTCTCGGCACTCTTGGAATTTGAGGTAGCTGAATGTATCTGCGTGCCCACTGCTGCATTAATGTTGCCGCAAGGGCTGAAGCGATGCTAAACACAAGGCTCAGCAGCCACAAAGAGTTGACCAAGATGATGGAGAGGCCTGGAGAATATTTTGGGGAAGGCGTCGGTGGGATGTATGTGCCATTTGGTGAGAAAGCATTTAGTTGCAGAGAGATCTGCCCAAGGAGATACGTCGTGTCGTTACCCGAATCCGAAGATAACTTTTTATAGCTTTCTATGATAAATGTGGCCACAGTTGCGGAAAAAAGACCAGTCTTGGAGGGCAATCATCTCTCTGAACTATCGGGGTCGGTGTGATAGGACTTACAAAGACCAGGACACCATTAGCGTCGTCTTTCCAGGCGTCGCTAACGCGTGTATCGTATTTATCTGCTTCTTCCATGTATTCCGACCACATCTTATCCACCGAATCTTCGCGGGCTGTGGCCGAAGCTATTGTAAATCGGTGCATAGTCTCCGTTCCTCTACGCACCCTCGTCACGTGCTGGGTTTCCCCAAGAAGTTTGCATCAGTTCGTGAAGGTGAGTGTACGACTCGGACATTCTGGTTTCGCAGAGCAAGTCAATGTTAGAGAAGGAAGGGGGGGACGGGCTTACTTTGACGCGTGCTGCCGGTACTTCTTATATCCACCGTTTGAAGGAGCATCTGACCAACAGCCTAATCTAAGGTTTTATGCTCAAAATGCCGTTAGCAAAAAATGAACACCATCCGAAGTCTTCTGGCTCTTGTCGAACAGATGAAGAGTTGATAGTTTTCGGTATCGGGACAGTCTAACTGGAGGTAGTAGGTCTGCTTGCAGCCTGCACTAAGGCCTGAGCGGTATATTCCCAGCATGAATGGGCATGTAAGCTTGGTAACTGCAAGTGGTTGGAGCTCCGATTATTGGCGAGGAACGCGTGAAAAGTGAGGCGAGTGCCAGACTGGCGGTTTGGCGCCAGCCTGGGCACGCGACGGGGCACGTTCCCTGAGTGTATTGAGAGGCATTGAGTGAAAAGGTTGCGCCCATCGTATTTCAAAAAACCTCACGAACGCGTTCCGCCTGCGCCGCGCGCCCTGTTCTGCTGAGTCGTGGGGCAAAGTGTGGGACGGCATGGTTTTTTTTTTAAAAAAAAAAAAAAAGGGTGGGGATGGCGAACGACAAACCGCTCCATAAGCACTAACCCCACGTGACCATTAAAGAATGCCAGTGATGATCACTGGAACCGGGAATTGATCTTTTAGCGAAAAATCTCAAAAAAAAACCCTACTTGGACATAAAGATTTTTATAATCCACACTCATAAAAAACTTGAGATCGGATTTTAACTCTTTTTAGAATCCTGACTGCGGGAACAACCGTTCAAAAACTCAAAGTTTGAGAAGGCCTCAAAGAGTTAAAGTCTGAATAGGCAACGCAGCCACAAAAAATCCGCATTTAGAGTTAAAGTTCAGTCACAAGTTCTGACAAAGGTACGAATCCTAGATGAACTTTAAGTATTTTTCTGTCACACCTGTCACGCATTTTTTCAAAGCACATCTGCCACCAGAACCTGTGAAAGACTTATTGTATTTCCAAGTGATACGAACTTTGAGTTTATGTGGAGATATATTAGAGTAAGATTTAAAGTAAGTTTTCAGATCACATGACGGCTGCATCGCCAAGTGCGTCGGTTGTTGTGTGTCGGTCTGGGTGTCGATTGGTGTGTCGATCACCTGCATAGGCGTACATCTGCGCGTCTGTGAATCAGTGTGCAATATGCATGCGTTGGTGCGTCGGTCAGTGCATTGGCATGTCAGTCTGTTGGCACGTTCGAGTGTCAGTGCATCAGTACATCAGTGCGTCAGTATGTCAGTCGACGCTCCGACACACATCGGTCGGTCGGTCGACGCTCCGACACATGTCGGTTGACGCTCCGACACACGTCGGTCTGTCGGTACGTTGGTAAGTCGGTGCGTCGGTACGTCTGTGCGTCTGTAAGTCAGCGTGTTGGTCAGTGCTTCGGTGCATCAGTACATCAGAGCATCAGCACGTCGGTACATCAGCACGTCAGTCGACACTCCAACGTACATCTACCTAGTTGGTGCATCCATGCATTGGTGCGTCCGTACACCCGCCAGTGTGCGTCTGCACGTCGGTCTGTGTGTTGCTGTGTTGCTGCGTTGGTGTGTCAGTCGGTCAGTACTACAACGGTGTGTTACTAAGTCGGAGTAGTTGGTGTGTCGGTCGGTCGGTCGGTCGGTCGGTGTGTTGGTAAGTCGGAACGTCTGTCGGTCAGTACGTCGGTTAGTTGACGCTCTGACATACATCATTCTGTCAGTATGTCCGTACCATGATGCGTCCGTGCGTCTGCGTCTCCACATCGGTGTGTTGGTGTGTCGTTCGGTCGGTACTACAACAGTGTGTTAGTAAGTCAGAGCGGTTGGTCTGTCGGTATGTCAGTATGTCGGAGTGTTGGTAAGTTGGAGTGTCGGTATGTCAGTAAGCGTTGGTGTTGGTGCGTCGGAGCATCGGTCTGTTGGTGCGTTGATGCATCCTGCACCCGTGAGTCGGTACGTCAGTACGTCGGCGTCCATGTGTTGGTGAGCCGGCCCGGTGTGCGTACCTCAGTGAGTCGGTGTGTCCGTGCCTCCACACTCCCATTTGTTGGTGCGTCGGCTTCAGCGACTTGGTCAACGTTGATGCGTTGCCGTGAGTTGGTGTTGTATCTGTCCCAACACAATCAGCTGCATCACATCGATGAGAATGGTAGAACGTAGTCACTCTGAATCATATCTTTTTTTTAATACTGTACGACATCTCCTCAGTATGTCCGCAAGCGGGTCGGTCGGTCGGTCGGTCGGTCGGTCAGTCAGTCAGTCAGTCGGTTGGTGAGTTGTCTGTGCATTGGTCCATCCGTTAGCTGTGACTCCATGGATCCACGAGTCGGTCAGTAAATGGGTCGGTGTATTGGTCGGTATGTCCACTGTGGGGCCCTTGCGTCTGTGTGTTGGCATCACTGTGGCCTCGGGCCGTCATGTGAGCACCTCGATGGTCAGCGAGTCGTCCACATGTTGGTGTGTATATGTCCACGTACGTGTGCATTTGTATGAGAGCGTCTGTGAGTTGGGCAAACGACAGGTACCAGTAGAGCCTGTATAAACTGGCATTCTTCCTAGAGGGTAAGTTGTGATAAGGCAGCGAACGAGATGGCTGGTGTGAGCGGAGGGAAAGGGAGGTATAGAGGATTATTTCCCGTGATTGTGACCTTGTGTGACAGACACACGCCCCTGTTGCAACCGATAGCCATGCTATGTGTCTTAGGTAATGTCACACTTTGAAAGAATCTCGCGTCAGATTACTTGAGAATCCAAATCGAATAGGCTCTAATGTTTTAACATTTAATTGCGTCGGCCCTCGCACATTCTATCCACTTCCTCCCCATGACCATATCCTGTATGTGCAAGCATCTGACTGTGCATCAAACTCTACATCAAAAATTTCAAGTGTCGTAATCGTCGGATTCTATGATGGGACCAAAATCAGGCTACAGTAAGTCCCGGCTCCATCTGTGTGGCTAGCAAGATTGCCTCCTGAATGTACAGCATGCACGTGAGTAGCAGTGTAGCCGTATGAAGTGATAGAAGAGCCGACTCCACAATCAAATAAACCCCGATGAGAAGGGGGTGAAGTGTGAAGATCCTGTTGAGGAGTGTTCTCGTGTGCCTTCCTCCATAATCAAGACATGCCTCTAAATAAGCATTCCCAGCTTCTACCCAACGCGTTAGCCATAATGTAAAACACCATAGTGTGTGATAGCTCGGTCGGTTGTCGTACAACAATGCGATCAGGCCATTCCCTATGGTCCCACTGAAATTGGCACTGAGTGATTCTAGCGGTGAATTTGTGGTCTGTGGGAATACGAGCGATGTGTCCATCTCACGGGTCACTCGAGGTGGGAGTGTTGTGTCGTGGGTCCCTTCCAAAGGCAGTGGTGGTGATGGCGACGGCGATGGTGACGGTGATGGCGACGGCGATGGTGACGGTGACGGCGACGGCGATGGCGACGTCGGGGGTGGTAGCGACGGCGATGTGGAATCCTGAGAAACCAAGAGTGGGCCGGTGTTCGATATGGATTCTTCAGTATGTGCCTGTGATGTGTTCTGTAATGATGGTTCCATCGATGGCCACGCAGGACAGGCATCAGGGGACGTGTCTGGAGGTTGCTGAGACTTCTTTCTCTTCATTAAGTGTTCTGAAAAATGCGGGATACACTCTGTATTTACACCGATAGTAGACCAGAGATACAACTCACCACCACGCGGTTTAACTCTGACCGTTTCCTCGCTGAGTGGCACATGGTTGGCTTCGCTCTGCCTTTCGTGTAAATGTCCAAGCGCACGCTCCATAGCTTTCAGCCTGCGGTTGATTTGCTTCACCTGATCAGAATTGACGTCCTCTGAATCTTTGGTGGCATTAAAATATTTTTCCAACGATGTTTCGTAATAGATGGTGGCTTTCTGAAGCCTGTCAACATCTTCTCGAAGCTTCAGAAAAACTGTTCCTTATTAGATTATGTCATCTTCTGCAGGAGTGAAACAACACTCACATGGGGATGATCGGATCTGATTGGCCACAAAACCGTTCTATTACGTCCGTCTTGGGACTGGGACCCTGGTGGCTTGCCCAAGAAGCAGTGTTGTCGGTCTTGTCTGCCATCTCTCTCCTCAGAAGGACAGCCAAGTGGTGCCGTGCGGGCTACAAAGCATGTGCATGAGATCGTGGGGCAGAGTGAGGACGGAGGGAATAGGCCTCCTACTGATGTGAATAGGATGTGAAGGTTGAAGTTAAAGACAAGGCAGGTAAACACCGTACGAACGTTGTATCCTGTGAGTTCGATTCTGTAGAAGAGGGGAGTGAAGGAGGAGTAAGACTGCCAGAAGGAGGAGTGAGCCACTGCCAGAATCCGAAGCGTTCGCACTGACAAACGCCGATGTGAGTACGGACGGGTTGAGTCGGTTGACAGGGGGCAAGTGCGTGAGAACAGGAACACGAGTGAGAGAGGGGGAGAAAGAAAGAAAAAAAGAACGAGACGAGGAAACGTTTCCGATTTACAAGCTTCCGGGTGCCCTTCGAGTGGGCCTGACCTTGAGAATCACAAGTCAAACTAATAAAATGGGAAAAGGTGATGACAATATTCAGTAGTGAACAGTGAGCGCTAGTAAGCCTTTAAGTACATGAGAACTGTACCTTAAGGTGCAGACTAGGCGGGGTAAAACATTAAGGTAGGAAGGGGGAAATGGGTGGTATAGAGAGTTGAGCGAGACAAGACACGGAGACGACTGAAACACGAGATACAAGATGGAACGGAATGCAGAACGAGGCGGTGGCGAAGCGAGGGAGACAAAGGTCGGATCTAGGTAGACATCATGGGCATTGTAGTGAGGGTGGAGTTCGTAGCCGATGACAAGCGCACGCACTAAAATTACAAAGGATTAGGAAAATTGAGACCAAACAAAGTCACGCCTATGCTAGAGACAAAGAGTGACAATGCCCGAGGCGTTCGATGGGCGAAGCGAGGTGACAGACTGTTGGTTGAAGAGGGTGACGTGATGACATGATGACGACATGGACGCAGCGAATAAAGGCGGCATGAGGCGCGGGTACGCGCGGCTTGTCTCTACTAGTAGGCTAGGAACCATTGTTGGTGTGATCGAGGTCGGCGTCGATCATCGGCGAGGTGTCGGGCGAGGGCTCAAAGGGAAACCCAAAGGAAAGAGAGGGATGAGACAATTGGGTTAAGAGAAATCGAAAGTGATGAGGACGTCTAGATCTAGAGGCCAGATCATAATTATGAAAAAGTTATGGTTTTGATCACACGTTGTGCGCCACGACCAGATCATTATATTGCATGATGTACTGTATCTGGTGCCAGTAGAATTGCGAGCCAACCAACTGTTAGTTCCTACCACCACATGCATCCTCAGAAACTTCGTACTTTCTCGAATGTTACCCCTATACAACCCGGTATGATAACCATGGTTGACCTCGGTGATACCAGTCGCACGTTGGGTCCCTTTGTTGTGTCTACACACCCTCATCAACACCTGGATGAAGACCAGGCTCGTTTGCTATTCACTCCTAACTCTATGCCTGCCCCTATGATTGATCTCAGAAAAATAACCCAACTTCGTGAGTCGAGTAGGTGAAATGGTCCGCCTGAATCGAGTCTGAAAGACCCAGGTTGTAAAGACGGAGAGGGTGTATACTTGGCTTCTGCAGCAGGGGTGTCCACCTTTACCGGTCCCAACCATAACCCAGGGGCTCAGAGTCTCCCTGTCGATATCAAAGGTGACGAAGTAAGTCTTCTTTTAATCCTAACCTGGGGCATTGTTGACAACCCCATCCCCATAGGGAATCAAGCTCCCTCGCCAGTCTGTTGCTATCAAGCGCACTGGCATCTCCACCCGTTGGTACATTACGATGAACCCGGGCGCAATAGAAAGGCCACCTATACTGCACACAACGACTGATCTGGAAATGGGGGACCTGTTTATTAACAAGTATATTTCGAAGTCGTACAATAAAGATGTTCTGCAAGTGTGGTTGCTTTGTACTGCTGCCAAAGGGGAAGGGCTTCAGTGGAGTCAGGTACGCTACATTCGTGCCGGCGATCATGTCATGGGGGATCACTATATCATGACCTAAATATTTAGGTCTCAGGTGGCGAGACTGCGCACCCAAAGCTCCCAGACTTCGTTCTGTCCTTTCAACCCTCCGATCTGAGTTCCCCGTCTTGGGTGCAGCGCATAACAGAACGCCGCCGTCGCGAAAGACCTCAAGTGTTGGCTCCTGGAGAAGGAACTTTCATTGAGTAAATAACTCTAGTGATGAATACCAGCGAACAGCATGCAGTAGTACCTCCCCATGACTTATTCTCTCCATACCTGAGCGCATGTCCTCCGTCTGGGCCTGTCGATCGAATGTCAATGAGACCTACTCTACTACGCCCATATATGATGGACGCCTGTGCCGTTCGAGCAGGAGGACCACGTAGTAAATGAAGGTGAATAACGGCTGCCGTGATTTGTGTCGTGCTGTGTAGCCGTTAGAACTCCCGTGAAGGGGGTGATACTGGATTATCCGGATTATCCATGAGAGAATAGTGCCAAGATTGAGACGCTGTTCCGCCGCATCTTTGCTACTTCTGCCAGTGGGTGACAATGGTCTAGATGACCCCTATCATCAACACCGAACCGCGGAACAGAACTCCTACAGTAACGTACCCAGGTTTTGACCAAAACCTTTATTTTCTTGCAAAACCTGAGAAACGATGTAGGTATTGAAGTGACGAGCATGATCGTGCTTCAGTAATGAAAGTTTTGGTAGTTTGAAAGAGGACTGTATCTGATATCCGTGCAGGCGCAATCAGCGTCCATGATCTGTCGTATTTACATACCTCGGGCCTGTGTGACCAAAGTTTCTGATCCCAGTAAATGGGGTAAGAAAAAATTGCAGGGTGCTAAACTGTCAGGGACACCCTTCAAGTTTGGATCCGCAGAAGTGGGGCTCGCTAGTGATGACGTCAAGCGCGAAGAACCACACCCATGTGGCGGTTGTCAGTGTGGGCCCCTCAAGTGGACCGACCACTTACGAGCTCATCGCCATTGGCACCAGTATTAACTTGAAATGGGCACGCCCACACTCGCAGTGATGGTGCGACTGTAGTTCACGCCTGGGCTGTCACATGTCACACGTCACGCTGCGAGAGGAGATATGAGTGCCACTGGCACTCAAGTGGTGGTGCTCCCTTCAAAGGTGCATACGAAAAAAAAGTATTGTAGGATAGTAACAATTGAGGATTCCAAAAGTAATGAATATAAGATTATGTACTACAATGGAACAGAGCAAATGTCGAGGTAAGCACATCTATTTCGGCGAATGCGATTTCCTCGTCGTCCCACTGGCATGCCGCTAGCTCTAAAACATGACGTTTCAGGGCACTCTCAACTGTTGAGTCCACAGAGATACCCAGTGCCCTGCTTGATACCCTTGAGCACTCCCACAGGCCTACCACATATGAGAACTGCTCCACCGCACTTATGTTTGTAAATCTGACATGGTACTGGAAGAAGCTGAAAAAAGAAATACCCCACGTATCCTGAAGAGACGTGTGAGCGCTCACAAAAATAGAGACCACTGACCTAAACCCAACTCACCTCTTTGCACTTTCGCATTGTCCAGTTCTCTGTCGAACAACCAGTCAGGAATGTCCTATTGTCCGAACCGCCACTAATGAACAAATTGTCTATTGTGGAAAAGATAAACAATCTTTAGGAAGCCACTAAGCGTTCAGCTGACTCACAGGTATGTTTGCTGGTTCGGAAGACCATAAGCTTAGCATTAGACGTGTCGAAATCAAGGTCAACAAGGGGCCTTTGGGGTGGGGCAGCAAAGATGTTGACATCAATTTGGATGAAAACACCGACAATTGCAGGATATAGCCTAGTAAGTTCATCAGCATCGATTCTGGCTCTCTGCGGAATGGCTCACTCTATCTGGGGCATGATTCGAAGTGATGATATCGTGTTGTTTGTGTACCCATTGTATGGTCACCTGTCCTTGCCTTTATAAGTGTCACTCGATAGACTGTGCTCAGCGAGGAGCACAAGTGGGAAAATGCGGGAGAGCGAAGAAATGAGAAGGGAAGTGATAGTCTGAAGCAGTTGGGCTAACAAGGAGGGGTGAAGCGATGAAAGGAGGTCCAGGCAGGAGGCTCCGATACAGACCGATGCAAGTGGTACCTGAAATCAGGAAAGTAAGGTCGAGACAACAATGAGGTTGTGTGTGCCGGTGTGTCATTGGTCGGTCGGTGTATCGGTCGTGCGTCGTTGTGAGTTGAAGGGGAAGAGGGGTACAGGGGAGAGACGCGAGACATGACGGAACAAGGGAGACGACTGAGATGAGACGGGGAAGCAATATCAAAGACAAGCGAGACAGGAGAAAGGTGAGCAGGAAGGGAGAGACATCAAATAAGGCTTAGTATCATACGGTGGTTCGGCGTCGGGGTGACAACAGCCCTGCACTGCGTATCACAAAGGAATCAGATCGACTGGAATCAAGATAGAACCAAAATTGTACCTCTGCTCACGACAAGAAGTGGAGAGATACTGCGATCGAACAGTGGAGTGACTGTGACGTCAAGGCGACCCAGGGGACAAAAGTTTGAGGCTCAGTCAAGAAGGCAGTGAGTGATATGGCAGACAATGGCAGCACAAGGCGTGGGAAAGCACAGACTGTGAACCAGTGGCCTCCGAGCTCCTAGTGGGAGTGAAACATGCAATGGCAACCACTGGTGGGAGTGAAGGGAGCGAGAGAATGAGAGAACGGCCCAGGAAAAAGATCTGAAAGAAGACAAGTGGTGACTGAGTGGAGATGGACAAGTCTTGAAGTAATACGGAGTTTGTGGAACCCGTGGTGCGGCGGCGTGTGTAGGCCGAAACCATAGTAAATTCGAGCTGCGAGCTGCGACCTAACCGTGGTATATGTATTACCCAACCAACGTCTGTGACTAAGCAGAGAATACCTTGATGAACCGTTGTTATAAGACCGCGCCTCTCCGACCTCAAACCGTTTTTTACACTCGCTTAGTGGTTGACAATTGTAATGTATGTACAGCTCAAGGCGGAGAGCACAATAATATGACACCTATTTACCCTACGTCGCCTCCCAAAAACCAGCCCCGGTCAGGACCCATTGGGAAATTTCGTCCTTATCTGCTTCGGCTGAGCTCGCGATCCTGTCTTTCTGCAGCTGTCCTTTGACTCCGATAAATTTAGACGCGTATCTACAAAGGATGGGTCGAATGTGTAAGGATTTAGGTGGAGCAGAAAGGGAACGTACTGTCGTTCTTCAACAGAAAAACTGATGTCAGTCTCTGGTTCCACACAAAGTTCGTCTCTCTGTTTGGGACTCAATGATCTCAGCCACCTTTCGTTGTAAAAATTACGGGGAAGGCCTATAATGGGGTATCCAACCTGCTCCAAGGCGGATGGGTAGCGTTGTCTAAATTGATTCCCTGGGCCCAATGTTTGGTCTTCATTAATTTTGGTTCCGGCATAGATAAGATCCATAGTCCTGAGCCATTGAGTCACCTCCAATGATCGCCACTGCGTTTTAATTATCTTGAACCGCCTCCCCTGTAATGCGCCACGCTCACCCCCGTGGTCGCTTTCATCCTCACTCATCCCACCCCTGGATAGCTTTTTCAGATCTGGTGTGAAGCGGTACAATGTCTCATGACACTCGATGGCGGTGAGGCGACTTTGATAGAGCTTTCAAGTCATGGTGACGTGAGTCAGTTGGAGTACCCTTCGAGACCTAGAACAAATATGAAGTCCTACCGTATCAGTGCGCTTCCGTCGTCTTTGACGTTCGGCAGCAACAGAGGCACGACCCCGCACACCTGCCATCGATCCAGCTTCATTTGATCGCACGTACTGGCGATAATCTCTCCCGATTCGATCCAGACGTTTCAGGAATTCTTTCTCAACCTCGCCAGGCTCTTCGGTGTTGTAGGAACGGCAATATTGTTCTACAACAATTTCAGTTGCACGTCTGTTCCACACGCTCTTGCACAGGGGTCTACGGGAGAAGTCAAGACGAAAATTGTCAACAGTTGGCCCGTCTTCAGGGTCTCCAAACGTCTCATAGTTCTCGATCTCGTCTTCTGTTGGCGGTTCTGGCCAGTGATTTTTGTCACCTTTGTGAAGCAGTTCTCGGATAAGGACCCTCATGTTTGCCTGATATACTAGTCAACACAGGACTTAAAGGAGAGGCGGGAACTCACGTGGAACTGCGTCTCCTTCGATGGTTTGTGCTTCGTATCAGGAATTGATTCTCGGAAGGTTCCAGGTCGGGCATTCCGCCTTGTATGGAACTGAGGGGGTGAAGGAGTGACCGGTGGTGGCTGAGCTGGAGCGACTGGCGGTACTTGAGCTGGAGTGACCGGGTGTGTGCCAAGCAGACCGAGTTCAAGCGCATTTATGAACGCCCTACTGAGCTGGTCAATCTGAGAGGACATCTTTTCAGATCTCTCGTCTGTTGTACGACAGTGCTCGAGAAGACGGTTTAGCGTTGCATCGTTGCCTGTTTGAGAACTTCCAGCTGTAACACCGGCATTATATTCTGGGCATTGTCGGGTTGTATTGAGGCCACCGGTAGCACCATGGCTCTTGTCGGCGTAGGCATCCATCTACATCCCAGGTATGCACAGTGTGACAGGAGTCATATACAATCAATCGGCAAGCGTACCATTGTGGTGCTATCATGCGGCGTATTATTGCTGGTACCAGAAGGCACGTTTTCCAGGGCTGCGCTTCGTGATTGCTTGGCCGCCTAACAAGTGATTAGAATGCTAGCATCCTAAAATAACGAGTCAAGTACCTCTGAGAAAGTAGGAGCTTGTCCAGTACATGGCTGTGCCCCTGGCATCTCAGCACGAAGTGTGTTATCAACTTGTGCACGCTCTCTAGCCACAGAGAGTGCGTCTACCAGGTTTGTCATCTGTTGTTGTTCTGCTTCGCGTTCACGACGTGCCTGACAGACCTTCATTCAGTAAGACACAAGGTCAAACGACGGTTGGTTTACCTTCTCTCGCTCTTCTGACTCTAAAGCCTTTCGTCTGCGTCGTCTCTCCTCGGCGGCTTCATGTTCAGGCGACATCAGATCCGCGTGGGAGGATAGATGCTGCTCGTCGCCTCTCATTAAACTTCCACAGTGGCGGTGTTCTGAGGGAAATCGCTGGGACTTACATAAGGGTTCTTCTTCGCTGGCTGCTCATCTGGAGCAATTGCCTGAGGGGGCGCCACTTCGGTGGGACCCTCAGGAGGATCTACATCCATAGGAGAGTCAAGATCTTCTGTAAACGTCAGCTGTGACGATGGCTGTGGCGTTGCTATGTCTGGCATCATGGTCGTGAGGTGTGTTAGAGATACATTAGACCCTTCCTGCTGCTGCTCAAGAGACGGAGCTCTCGACGACTGGGTCAAAGACCCATTCGTAGGGTAGAAAGATGATGGCTTCATAGTAAGTAATTAGCATAGTTGGACAGTCGCGCGAGAGGGGGTGGTTCTGGCACGCACAGTGGCTCGTCCTTTGCCTTTCCATCCGACCGGCTCAGTAAAGGATATACTGCTCTTTCTCCGCACAGTCGCTTGATGCCCTCGCTGAAAACGTAAAAATGTAGGCACTGGGTCCCCCACGACTAACTGGTTACACACCTTGCTTTGAGAAGCGGCTTTCTTAGCCCTATTCTGGCTCGGGGCAGTCAGCGTTGCTACGCGTTTGAGCTAGGTATATGACGTCAAGTGAGCCTAGAACGCATGATGCCTTGCAAGGGCAACACACCCATGTCTCGTCGGCTTTCGTTTTCTCCTGTTGAATGGCGTCTTTGGCTTTTGCGAGAGCGACTTCCCTTGCTTTTCGTGAGACACGGTTCTCTTTGTCTTGATAGCCCTTTTTACGCTGTTGAGCGTGCGCCTGACCCTATTGACTACATGTGAGAGAACACCGACCGGAGGAAGAGGATACCAACCTTCTCGTCGAACTCTGTTATAAGCTTATCAATATGTTCGCGTGCGGACCCCTCGAGGACGCCCCGAAGCGACTCTGGTGTGCCTTTCCATTTTTTCTATATGACAATTAGTGTACGAATTAAACAAGGAAACAGTCTGACTCACCAGCTTGTCCGGAAACTGCTGATCAACTAGTAGCTTAAACCTCTTCTCCAGATTCTCCAGCTTCAATTTCCGTGCATCTTCGCGTACTTCTTCCCAGTACCTTTCCTGCTGTTCGGCCTAGATACCTACTTCAGAACGCTCGCTGCTTCTTATAGAACTTAATTGTAACATACCTCACGCCTTGCTTGCTCTTTGGCATGATCAACTTGAGAGGATACCCACTTTTCCAGCTGTGGTGGCAAGACATCAGGGAGTTCTTGAATAGAGGAGGAGGGCACGAGTTTGGATGGGTTCGAAACCCTGTTGGATGTTAGGCTGGGTTGTAACTCGCGCTCGAGCGCATTGTCCCCGGACCGACGTTGCATGGGCTGGGTAGGTTCTTGGAACCCTCGCGTGTCCCATTCTTCGCTAACTCGCTCGTGATTAGCATAGTCCAGTTGTTCCATATCCTCGATGTCCTCAGGATTCGGTCCTCCCACGGGGTCATCACTTTCCTCAGGATATGTCTGCTCAGCCTCAGGGTGCTCCTCACCTCCATCGTATTCCAGGACCTCAACTCCTTGCCTCCCTTGTTCTTGAGTGTCTCGTTCCTCAACACTTTTCTCAGGAGGCACGCATAGGGCTTCACCTTGCACCTGGTGACTATGGGGGGCGCAAGTAAGAGGTGTGAGTGGAGCGACAACTGTCACCCGAGGAATATGGTGCTCAGAGGACAGTAACAGATCCTCGTCTTGATCATGTGGGGTAGCACTGTGAGATTGGGAAGGAGGCAGCTGTAGAACTTCCTCAGGAATCTGACAGATGTTGTGCTTGGATGGCGTGCGTGAGTACTCGTCTGGACTCTGATAACTATGGTGGGCGATGGTGGGGGGCGTAGGTGAAGCGGGAAGCGTAGGTGGGGCGGTAGGCATAGGCTGGGTGGGAAGTGTGGGTGGGGCGGGAAGTGTGGATAGGGCAGGAAGCGTGGGTAAGGCAGGAAGCGTGGGCAGGGCAGGAAGCGTGGGTGGGGGGGGAAGTGTGGGTGGGAGGGGAAGTGTAGGCGGGGCGGGAGGTGTGTGTGGAGTGGGAAGCGTAGGCCCAGCGGGAAGCGTATGTGGGGACACAGTAGGCACCTGATGGATCTTGTGCGTGCAGGACATGAGCACGGCCTCGTCTTGCTGTGTGCAGGCAGGGGGGGTGCACAGAGAGTCCTCGGAAATCTGACGAGAGTCTTGCTTGGAGGGAATACATCGGTACTCATCTGGACTCTGATGGCTATGGTGGGAAAGGACGGGGGGTGTGGGTGGGGACAGGGCCGACACCTGATGGATGTCACGCCCACACAACATGACGGTGGCCTTGTCTTGCCCACGAAGACCATTATTACGAGTGCAGGCAGGCGGTGGGCATGAAGCTTCTTCTGGTGCCTGACAAGTACCGTGCTCGGAGGGCGAATATGAGTACACATCTGGTCCCAAATTACTATTGTGGGTGTGGGTGGAAGGCGTGCGCTGGACCTCACCAGGAACCTGAGGGAGGTCCCTGAAAGAGGGCACGTGGTGTACTTCGTCTTCCCCTTGAAGATCGGGCATGGGATCCAGTCGCTCGATTGTTGAGTTCGGCGCCAGACCCACCCCCTTTGACCCTTGCATACTTCCTGCCTCGAAGCCAGATTTCTCGGTAGGGGTAGACAGAAGATCCTGTCCATCAAGATTGGCGTCCTGCCACAACTCTTGCGCGACACGTTCTTCATCCAGAAGGTCCTCGTCGGGGGCACGCTCGGCCTCTTTGGATAGTTCGCAAAAGTTGGACGGGTCCTCCGCAATGTTGGGATCAAGAGCCATATGCTCGCTCTGACCCTCCCCATGTGGCCTAGGGTCCGGGGGTGCCTGCTCCAGTGAATGCCCTTGGGGAAACTCGGCAGCCATCTCCACATCCTCCTTGCCGACATTATGCCCTTGATACTGTTGTTTTCCCTGATCGAGGAGCCTTGTAGATTCCTTCCGTTGAGCCTCGACGTGCGTCCTTTGCTGCCCAGCAGCGGGGGGTGGTGGGGGTGGAGCGCCGGGCTGTGGCACCTACATCCGTTATGATACCAGTTTGGCTACATTCTTATCTCCAGAAACCATTAATGACGCACCTCGTCATGGACTCGAGGAGCGATGCCACCTCGCCTATAGAAGGTGAAGACACCTGACCCACGGCGATTAAGACGGTACGAAGTGTCATATCGAGTGAGAACGTTAGCTCTCTGCCTTTTTGGGTCACCTTCAATCTCTTCATATCCTTCATACCGCGAGCGCTTTTTAGAGGTGCGAACGGAAGTGGTGGATTCTTTTTGAGATCCTGGCTGGGGCAAAGAAATGAATGGAGATTGTGAGCGCATGTTCGGAGTAGCAAGCCCAGGATTGCTTGAGGACGGTCCAGATTCAAGTGTAGAGGCCTGCGTAATCCCCTGGTCTCTATTTAATACGGTCGTTTCGTCTTTGAGATGCTGGGCCATGGTATGGTAGACAAGGAGAGACGAGGAATCCAGATCCTGCTGGATATGCTTTTCGATGAAGAGAGGGATGGAATAAAGAGAAGAGCAGGTGGCCTTGACAATGCGCACTTAAGTACTTGTGCCACCGTCGACCGGTTAATACCGAAGTGGCGTACTAGAGGAGGACCGACCTTAGTGAATTGCTTTGACCCGAGTTTCCGAGGCTTCAAACCTTCACTTTCAGTAAAATTGACATTGGCTGGACGCATGTCGCAAATGTTGCACATCATTAGTAGATTGCCCAACTTGCTACCTACACAAGTGTTCGGCAAACTCGACAAGTGAAAACCTGCACTGCATTGGTTCAATACAAATATTGATATTTGTCAGGTAGTCGTTGGGGACGGACAAGCCTTGAACGGAGCTGTGTTCCCGAGGCAGTGGTAGCGCGTGCACTGGAAGAAGGGTATATATCGACGACCTCAAGATGTCAACACGTACCTCCCGACCTTCTTCACGCCTTGTAGGGCATGATGAATCTCATTGAAGAGGCGCTGGGGACCGAAGACTTGTCGTGCGCCACGCAAGCATGGATACTCGACCAATCGTGATTACCGACCAGTGCTTGGACCAATGAGCCGCCCTTGAAGATGTCGCACAGAAAAGGGGTGAGGAAAGTGCCCACAGAGTTCACGGCTTCAAGCCTCAAGTCAGGAGCACTTTTACAGTCAAAAGAGAAAATGAAATCGCGGTAGGAATCGCGGTAGGGGAAGCCCCACGGCGGTGGTTTGCAGGACAGGATCAGTGGCCGCTGTTTTCGCAAACTGCTGAGAGTTGTGCATTTGCAATTAAGCGTGACATGGGACATGTGACATCTCAACCACGAACCCCGCGTGGGCGGCACCCCCATGGCCATTTACTTCATTCACTGGCTGCAACGAGCTTGTGGGCGGTCGACCTGGAGGGACCCATGCCAACAACCGCCACATGGCCGGGGCTTCTCGCGCTCGAAACAATCGTTAACATGCCGGTCCTCCAGTCTAGTCTTCTGCTTTTTTTTTGCCCCGTTTAATTCTAGAATCCCGCCCAATGTATGTATATACGTTGCGATTGCGCCTGCGGCAGATGTATCCACCACCCGGTGTAGCACCGACGTATCGACTCCGGCTCACTAATCACGTGCACGGACGCCAAACACCGACTCTCGGACACACGCACATCCCGACGCAGACACACCAACGCACAGATGCACTGACGGATGCATAGACCGACTGACTCACTAACTCACCCACACAAATTCACAGATGCGTGGACGTATATACGCCGTCATGTGGACGACTCAGTGATTGCCAGGACGCGTATACGATGACGCACGGACACAGTGACGCCAACGCACCTACGCAAGACTCATCGGCGTACGATCGACCGACCATGGATATCAGTAGCACACGTTGTTTATTTCCCACCGTCGTTCCCCTGTCTTTGTGGTTTAAAATTGAGATAATATAGAAACATCGATCGCAGCGGGACGCACGAAAGGCTAACTCGGATCGACCCCATGGACATTGCCCCATTACGCTGCCTACCACTTTGACGCTCTCACCCCGTGTCCGCCCTCATTTCCCACTCTCCCTCTTTTCAGGGTTGTCGTTGGTTCTACCTTCTCTCCAGTAGTATTCATAATGGCCGCCGTCGTCCTAATTGGCGCCACTCGCAGGCCGCCGACGCCGTCTTCCCCGCAGTGGCCCCTTGTTCACAATATCGATCAAGATCCATCGCCCACGCCTTCGTGGCGAGCCGTCCCTTGTCCGAGGCACGAAAGCGAGATCTTGATATTTCATTGTTTCTTTTTCTAACTTAGACTCGATTCTTAGCACACGTTGTATCCTCGATGCCCGACTCCCGAGTTGATCCCAGATTCGTTTGGTCCAGGCAACTGTGTCTGGTGTCCCGAGTCGCTGCAAGAGTTACCGGGGTCGATCATCCTGCATTATATTTCGGATCTCGTCCCTGTTTGGTTACTCTGGTCGTGGCTTGCCGAATTAGGCACACAATGAGACTGAGTCTACGGAACATACATTTACTCGTGCCCTCATTTGACACTCAGCGCTTTGTCTCTGACGTTAAAACGGTTGTGTAACCCTTCGACAGAGGCTACAGCTTGAACCTCTTAAGCACACCACCTGTCGAGTACATGCCACCTACATATTCTCAGCGTATGATGTTTCCAACAAAATTCCCAGCCCTTCAGCTAACTGCGATATTCATTATAGTGATAGAAACAGCCCTTACTGATGCGGCAAAGGAAGGTTGGGAACGGTTCAGCCTTACTTGGCTTCGCCAACAAAGTAAGCTATTCTTTGTCATGTCGAATTGAAACTCATGTCTTTTTGACAGTCCGTACACGAGCGAGAAAGGTGAAGAAGCAGCTCGGCCCCCGCTTAAACAATGCAATTTTGCGTTTCTTAAAAGATGGGGTATGTTATGGCGTTTCCCTCTCTGTACGTATGATTGACCCTTGCAGGAGCAACTGGGATATTTACATCTCAAATACGGGTCTAGGGCTAATGACATCTCAATCTATATGTCAGAGGGGGGACGTCATGAGTGCGTTTGAGGGATCCCGAGATCGGTGCCCACAAGTTTTATTTCTTGTACAGATACACCCACAACACTACTGCTGTCATAGTTGAAGCACGGATCTCCACAGCCAAAACACGAAACGAAGTAAGTATCCTTTCGTTGGTTGGCATTAGCTTATGCATTGCACTTGTTTAGCTCCGAAAAGAAAACGAAGAACTAAAGACTGAGCTCCTGAAGATGGAGATCCGCCTTGCCCGTGCCAATTCGCTCATCGGTATCGAGAACAGTGGTCATGTAGAGGTCGTGACTGGGACGCCAGCCGCTATCACGGAGCGGGTAAGTTTGCACCCAGTCAGCGGTCTCATCTCACCTATTTGCACTCTAGATTCAACGTCTCGTCGTACTGTCAAAGAACCGAAAGCACCAGGTGCGCTTGTATACTCTCGATACAATTCAGATCTAAGTCCAAATCAGATTTCGCTCATGTACGAGGCAGAGCAATACCGAAACAATGTGGAGTTACTGAATGACTATTTTGAACGCGACATACGAGAGCGGGAAGAACGTGATGCAATCATTCGAGCATATCAAGAATGGGATATGGAGGAAGGGGAGCTTGCAAACCCCCACGCGGCAGTGACCACGAGGAATAATACTGGAGCGTAGTGTAGCATTCGTCACAATGTTCCACTGTATTGCCACTTGTCAGAATTTTGTTTTCTTTTTGAGAATCCGCAGCAGCAAGGTGGGAGATGGTGCAAGGGTGGGGACGCTACCCTCGGCCTCGGCCTTGATGGCGTAGCCGTTCCTTGGCGAGCACGGCAGGGATCCCAAAGTGCCATGTGTGGGCAAGGAGGGGCACACCAGTGGGAGAGTCGAATCGGTCATAAGGGCATTGTGTCTGAATCTGTCCTCGGCCAACAGAATGGGCCCACACTTGACAGATAAGCGTAGTGGTGAGATGGTGGAACATGCATCAATATGCCATGTTATGCTAGGACCGTGTGACACGACTCGGAGCCACGACGTACTGAGGTGAGATCGGGGACTATTTTGGGCTGTCCTCGAGGCAAAACCCAACGTAGTGGTATCCCGTTAACAAAGGTTGGCGCCGCATTGGCAGCTAGTGGGCTGTCCTCATGTACATCAGGGGCATCATTTTCGCCACATCTACTCCCATTGTCCAATGGGATAACGTTGAGGAATGTCCGTCTGTATCCACCCAAGGTGCGTGCTTTCATAATCTAGTTCAGAATAGACTTTCTTCCTTCGGAAGTATTACATCACGCTAGTAACTAAACAAAAATTAATTCTGAACTTCTTCCCCGCCAACACCATCAGCGAGCAAGACATTAGTGATCCTCATTGATGTATGCGCCATAAGTCGAAGGCTACACAAGTGTTTTTTCGTTTGTTCATCCCTAGCCTGCAGCATTCCGATTTGAGCGCGCAACCCTTCAATTTCCTGAAGGGCAGAGCGAAGCTCCTCTTCCACCTTGCTGAGTCTACTTGTCGCTTCATGGCTCGGTCCACATTGCACGCTGGGATCAGTTTCTGTATTCGGCCGCTTGGCAAGGCGATCATCCTGGACTCCCGAACCAGTGAGCTTCCTCTTCTTTGGGGTCGATCAGCAAGGGACCTTGTTGCATCAAATATAAGACTCACTCTCTCGCCCATAGAAAGAGGTCGGGGGGTTGAGCCACCACTGGTACGAGCATCGGGGAAACGCTCATATTCTATGGTTGTGCGAGGTGGTGAGTCACTCGTTTCATCCATTGAAACCTCAAAAAATAATGATTAGACTTTTCAAGCGAATGGGAATCTTGACATGAGAAGAAACAAGCCTACCTCGCTGCCTATGAGTACCGTCGGGCTACCAGTGACCCCAACTTCGGGGTGGGCTTCACTTGTCGCCGCTTGCTCCATCATCGTAATAGGCCATCGAACAGGATGGCCTTGGGAAAGCTCGCTGCGCTGGAACATAGGTCAAACAACTTCGAGTACTGGCTGTACCGTGGACAGAAATGGACTGGGCGGCGAGATGTGAACGGAGTGTAAACAGGAAGATTCTAAGGGAAGGTCAAAAGCAGGGTTGACAAGGCCACTTAAATACATCATGGTGTTTTGTGCGTGTTATGGTTATTCAGAGGAATGTTTGTTGATGAAAGGAGTCTGCATCCGTCACGGCAGGTGGCGGATGATGATTTTCGTCGTGTTTGGAGTTATTTACGTAACAAAGGGACTGTGCATGACCTTGAACGGGGATAAGGCTTGGAGTGAATGGAGTAGCATATGATAATTTGCGGTTTAGTAGCGGGGGCGAGGCATCGAGCTCAAAGTTCGGAAGGGTTAGTGTCGAGAATAGAGGACGAGAATAAGTTTGGCGCACCTTCCGTAGCTGCTTCACGGCCCGACTTTAGTACGGGGGCCTGATGCCAAGAGGGGGGACAGCGGGCCAAAGGGAAACGGCAAAATCAAGGCGAGAAATGCTCGTGATGGGCGGCAAAGTAGGAGACACGCTCCTAGTGTGGGCGGGTGCAGGTGCACCACCAATCTGCAACCATCGTAAGTAACTCGACATGGAGCAGTTTCACATGACGCACATAAAACGCAAACAGAAGCATACACCTAAATGAGGACAGGCTAAAGCTAACTTGTCGGATGTCGACGAAAACGAGGGCAGGGAGAAGGAGACGCACATGTAAGCCAAGGTGTAAGCTGTACCTCAAAATGCCAGGACTTACCTCAACCCCTACTGACAGCGAACAGGACCCAGAAATAGGGAAAGATTTAAAACAAACTTTCCTTAAACAAACACGAGCACTGGTATCCCCAAGGTCGGAGAAGAGAGGCATCAAACGCCCCTGCCAAAGCAGCCAGACAGCCTGTGGTACCTGCTCGTGAGGAGTGCAGTGCGAATGAAAGTAGAAGTACACGTAAAACGTGAACAGAAGCGTACACCTAGACGAGGACAAGGTAGAACTAGCGCCACTACGCCAGCACTACCTCGATCCCGACAGACACCCAACAGGAACCATAGGCAGTGCAAGACTTAAAACAAACTCCCTCGAACAAACACAAGAAAGGGGCGACGAGTGAATGGAAGAAGTAACCGTGTCTCGAATAGGATTGGATCGGAGGGAAGGAAGCCGGTGCGAACAGAAGAAGTAACCCTGTCCTGAAGCAGAAAACAAGTACTGTACATAACCAGAACACGGGAAAGCAAACCCATATGACCAGTATGGATTATAGTAAAAGTGAGCGTGCTAACCGTATGGTACGAGTCGGAATGGCGGACCTGGAGCGGCAATTACGTCAACGCCAACAAAGAGAGACGTGGTCCCATCAACGGTGCAAAGACTCAGCACCCAGGCCTCAGGGCTCAGGGTCCATGTCTGGCTCAACTGCACTAAAACGCGCGCGCACTTGTTCACAACGCATGACCGATGGAAAACATTGTTCGCAATATTAATTACCCGAACACGGTCATCTAGGATGGCATGGAGCCCCCGTTCCAATTCGACACGTGACCACATCTTCGGATCGTAGTATATACGTATTCGACAAACTTTGGGACTAGCTTTTCGAAGACGAAAACGATGGCATGTATGATTGTCAAAAAAACGGCTGCGTGTATAGTATGCCAAAAAAACAGTCCTTCCGCCTTGTGCCACTATCCCATCCACCCCCAGCCTAACAACAAAGCCGCCGCACCAACGATTGCCCATGTCAGCTGATTGGTGGGAGGGGGTTTAGCTTCAATAGACCTCTGGTGTCTGCCGTTCGCTGCACCGACGGAATCTATGAGCTTCAAAAACAAAGAAAAGGTTTTACTCACCATTACTGTCATATGCACGTGGAGCTGTGTCCCACAAAACGATCCGGCTAGTTTTACCTTCGTCCGTCCCTGTTGCAACAAGAAACGTGTCCGCAACTTCAGAAGAATATGTCTAGGGATAAATATCAGGTGCAGAAATCCAGGGAAAAATAACGAATTACCGTAAGAGTGCTAATACGACATGCACCTGAACGTATTTAGAGAATGTATCGAGAATTGTCCAGATTCTTGGCTTACCACCATGATTTAGAGCTTGCAACTCGTCACCACATTCTGTATCCCAGATACAAGCCCTTCCTCGTACTCCACCGATGATGGCAAAGCCATCATGGGCAAAAGCAATCGGTGGCGATACTAGGTCAGACGCCGATTCAAACGGTAATGCTTGAGCTAGACGGTGGGTCTCGACATCGTGTACCTCAAACGCATGGGAGATACTGTATATGGCCATCAGTGCGCCATCTGGAGCCAGGGCAAGGCTTGAACTACAGATGCGGTGTTAGTGTGAAGCATTGACTTCGGCGATATGGCCCAATTACCAATCGGGGTTAGCGAGGCGCCACATAATGGACAACGACGTAAGATCCCAGCATCTGGGGTCACATACATGAGTTCAGTTAAAGGTACTAGAAGTCTAAATCCCCTACAATACTCCGTGCCACTGGTAGGATGATACTACGAACCTGTTCCTCTCTTCTTTGGAGCCACGCTTGTAAAGCCAGTTCACTGAGGTGACTTGGACAACACCGCCACTTTGAGAGTACTGGTCCGGAGGTTGCGGTACCGTTTTGAACACCTCCCACGACTCTGTCATCTGGGGAGTCAGCACTTTGGTACTGCCAACTCATCGAGACAAGATTGGCCTACCATCACGTGTAGAATGCTCCCTTTCCCAAACTGTGACCTGGTCAGCTGCTCCAGAAACCAACAAGGTGGTGTTGACATGAGGAGATAGACAGCGAATAGGTCCAGAGTGTGCGTGAAAGTATGTGCTCCTGATCGATGCCTTGGAAGTGTTGTCAGTGACGCGAATTGGGGTGACAGAGAAAAGAAACACCTGCTCTAGAAAAACAGACACTAATGTGCCATTTTCACAGCCAAAGATGAATCCTTCAGGCTCAGATGACCACACGAGGGAATGAATAGGAGTCCGTGCATTGATACAGTGCAGGACAGAGCCTGTATTCACCTCCCAGACAGAGACGAGTCCGTCGAGACTACTGGCGGCGAGGAGGCTGCCACAGGAATTAAAAGCCACAGAAGTTATGGCACTCTTGTGGAAGGAGCGTTCATACCGTTTCTTATACTGGAGTATTGAAGGTATCATTTTAACAAAGAAGTTGGCTCGCAACTCGACTGGACAATCCCGGCACAACCCGGACCGAGCGCCACTCACGCCAGAAGCGCGACATCGTATACACACATATCTTGTATTTCTTTTTTCATTGTTTTTTTTTTTGGAAAAAATAACTAAATTTATGTATTGCAAGTCGCGCGACCACTCAAACCACCTACTGTCCCGCCTAGTACATGGTCCTATACTTGTTGTCTTGCATCAATTACGGTGTGGTGGTGAGCTGGCCTGATACATTTTCAATAGGATAGGTGCAAGAGACAAGGCAGGAGGTGCTCATGCTCACGACAGCGGCGAGTGTGATCCATCTATGCCCGGTACTGCCACTTGCCATCTGGCCTGTCCGTTATTGACTCAGCGAGACCGGGCCACTAAAGGGTGGCACTGTTGCGGTTCCGTTGTTAACATTACTCATTTGGACCTGACTTGTGCTGGCCCACACAAACAAAGAGGTAAAAGCTGTGGCGGCCAAGCACTGTGGTATTCAGAAACACAGGTTAAAGTAGGGGAAACCCATAGCTATGAGCGCAGAATGCAAGCATCGTAGGAAAAAGGTAGGGTAAAGAGGAAAGCATATGGAATGAGTGCCAAAAGAAGAGAGGGGCGAGATACAAATGGCTCGGCAACAGCAACGAGACAGCAAGAATAAAAGGTAAGGCACGGTAAGGGCCAAAGAGATCACGTTGTACTAATGGTCGTACATTGAGGACAAATGTACATTTGTCCTCAATGTACGTAGTTGATGTCGATGATGAAAGGGGCATTGCAAACAAATACAAGGCCAGAAAAAGAGCACGATGTCAACGTTCAGATTACTTGGTTTAACGAGGGCTAGATGCATTAAAAGGGTACATTGGCATGGCAGCGCTAACGAGTGGGTAAATGAGCGATAAGTAAGGCGAAAACCATATCCGTGAAAAGTGCAAGTGTGAGAATAAGTGCAACAGCGGGTTGCAACGGTCGTTCTAGGCATCAGATCTATCAGATCTGGTCAGATGCCATAAATTCGATTATCAAAAATGGGCCTCCGTGGAGCCCGCTGAGTCGGGACCGGGCAGGGGGGCCTGGGTGGCGTCTTTTGCAATGTCGAGCACGTCGATGACAGAAAAAAGTGTTCAGTCCTAACCGTGATTATGTGTGAGTATTTGTGTTCATAGAGACAACATATTGAACAACATACCCGGTCAAGAGGTAACGCGTGGATACATGGAGACGCAATGTGAGGTTGTTCGAATGGAGTATGGGCGAAATGACACAGAATTTCTCCTGGAGTCACAAGCTCCGGGTCCTTGACCTTGTCATAGTAAAGACGACCACCGATGAAGGGATGCTTACGATAGGGATCGTGCATCGCATCCATTTGGGTAAGCTCCTCGTACTTCTGCACAACAAAATAAGTCTCCGTGTGACCCACCAACTCTGGTGTGGGGCCTTGATGAGTGTACGTGAAGATCGAGAGAATGCGGCCAGCATGCCAATCATCAGGTACCTTTCGCCCAACAGCAACATAGCTATCTTGTTGGACACGGTTAAGGGTGCTGAAGCTAACCCCATATCGACTGAATTTTTCGTGCTTAATACCGAGGCGAACGGCCTGTCGCCAAGCTTGCACATTAGTACCTGCCAGTGCAGAGTTAGCATCTTCATCGCCCAGTCCACATGTGCCAGTCCCTTGTCGGGCTTTTCTTTCTTCATAGGCCTGAAGTAGCTCGCTGATAGGACGGTCCAGCTTTTTCGCAGCCTTTGGTTGATGCTGGTCCACGGTCTGAGGAGAATTCTCAAACCCTTGTATATCGCTCATCAAGGTCCCCATTTCCGTTGACACAAAGTGCTGAGTGAACGCTGTGACGAGCTTCTCTAGACTCGAATTAAGGCCAAACGTATTGATTATCCCCCTTAGTCTCTGGTTCATACAGAAACGCTCAAATAGGGTTATTTCGAGCTGGCCTAGAAGGGGAGTGACATAAATATCGACTACGTCGAAGACACACATTGCGTACCAAATTTTCCATTTGTAGGAACCTTTTGAAGTGTGTGGTTGTACCTTTCAAATACCCAGCAGCGCCAAGCATGAGTTGGTCCAAAGCGGCAGAGGAGCTCCTTCATATGCAGCACGAGATGATGCGAGGGTACTAGCTGATATGTTGGAAAGAGCTCGTCAAGACCACGGAGATAGGTGATCATATACTCTTGGAACTCTTGTGCACTTGTTCTGGTGGTGGATCTCATAGTAGCGATCTTAGTCGCATGCACAAGATTGTAGAAATTGGCAAGAAGCTTATATCTCCGGCTTTCAGGCGGTGAGTGACCCCAGAGACGGCCAAGGGTAATGACAAGATGAACTGTGCAGAACGTGCGCCATCCATCAGCAGAGATCTTCCTATGTTGCCCATCTCCGATCTGTGTGGGAGCAGGGCAACACCAGGAGGGGAGGGTCGTTTTCCTCATATCACTCCAAACTTCTTGTAGTGTCTCACGGCCAAGGACTCGAGTCTTCTTCCTCTGTGACATGGCTTGCATGGCGTGCTCAAGACGGATTGGATTGGGGTTTTTCAACTTCCCTTCAGCATCCACAATCCCTTCCCGTTTCCTCTTTGTTCAGGTGTCAGCGTTATGAAAATTTAGAGGTGGTAAGTGATAGCGTACTGCATCCCTGATTTTTTTAATCAATACATTTTTACTCGGACGTTTCTTAGAGTCCATCTCTGGGCTCTCATTTATACGAGAATATAACTTGACTAGCAATGATGCAGGAAGGTCCCGTAGCACCTCCAAATCGTCAGCTGTTTCATACAGTGCCACAGCCATGTTAAAATCCATGACTGTAATCCCACCACCCTCAGATGTGGTCATAGCAGCAACGTCAAGGACCTCCAAAGGCCCCGGGGGATTGATTAGTTTGTTGTTGGCATCAAACCAGCCAGTCGTAACACGCTATGATAGTGTGAGTGAGTTGCCAAACTAATGCGCTGATATCTCCTCACATGTTTCGACAGTATATCCAAAAAGACGGATTTAGTCATCCCTTTGACACTTTTTCCTAAGACTTTCACCAGTACTTTGAGAGTTTCGGCGTTAAAATTGGCTAAGTTCCCCAGTGGTTCATGTCGTAAAGCAATGTATGCCCTCTGAACGTCTGTAGACAATAAAAGCGCAGGTTGTACTGGGTCAGCAGTAGTAGTACCATCTCCGTCCTGAACCTTTGAATCCATGCCCCATATTTCGCTACAGTGGCGCTTAAAGAGTATGAGAAAGAATGTGTGCATGGAGTCCACCACAGTGTGACGAACGGGACTCCAATATGGCAACCGCAGCAGTTCGGAGTAGCGAACCCCATGTAGAGCAAGTATCTCCTCGCGTTCCTCAGGTGTTTCTGCTTGAAGCCACGTCGTTGCATAGGCCCTGTGATTCTCGTCGTCGCGAAGACCCCATGTCTTCGGGTCAAGGTTTTTGATTTCGGAAAGGAGTAATGGGCAGTATGGGCAGAAGTGATTGGATGTGGCAGATGTACGACCTGTGACTTGACGAGATGCCGGGGTATCGCAGACCACAGGTACCAGTGCGCTTCGAGCATATCGGCCAAGCCTGTAGTTTTGAGTTCGGGAATACCAAATACCATGGTAATATGAGTCGAGTAAGTCGTCGACAAGAGGGGACAACAAGTGATTGATTTCTTCCTTCTTTGGTTCATGGGGACCTGGGATAATACCAATGAGAAACATGTTTTCGATCTTGTATCGCTCCTCAGGGGGAAGGTTCAAACATATCATATACATCGCGACGACGGAGGCTTTCTTTCCTGCTTGTTTAAGCTGGAATGGATTGAATCTGTCCATACAAAAGCTGAAGATGTATCTGCCCTCAGAGCCATCGCGACGAATGAATGTCTTGTCGTCTGCACCTAGCAATTCATGCAGCTCTGGGCCATCCCAGATGTCACGCATGATTCCGTCCTTTCTTGGAGATACATCGCGATCGAGGAGATCTTCCATTCCAGGACGACAGAGCATTTCACCTAGCCATTCTTTGAAGTCGTGATAGATGAAGCGTCGCACGGGGACAGTGTGTTCAATGCCTCTAATGATCCGAGACTTGCGAAGTCGACGGCCACATTCCTCACTGGATGGGGTCTTCTTGAATGTGCATGTAGTAGGATACGAGGTGTCGGATATCTGGGGATAGCAGGCAAAACACTTTGGACAACATACGAATGAACGGGCATTGGGAGTCAATTGCAGTGCCTTGATAACACGGCGAGTATCAACCCCAATAGAACGCAGTAGGCGATACGATTGTGGCGTCAATGGGCCTGCTTGAGACAGGCACAGCTCGGCGACCAAAGACAATCCTTTCAAGAGGAAGCCACATGCGCTCTCTGAAATGCCTGAGATGACGAGCATTATAGCCACCATGACGTATATAGCAAGGATGATGGGATTCATTTCGTCGTCTATCAACACGAAATATGGCCCTTTTACGCCACCGTGTCTTGTTAGGTGTGCTCATCAGAATGGTAACCAATCGCGTACCTGTGTCAATCTCTCTGAAAGGACCCGACTGTGGCGCTGGCAAGGCAACTGCTGCAGATTTCACTTGAACCTTCCACGCATGTAGCTTTAATCCCCGTAGGCGATGTATTTCGTCCTCGACGCTAGAAAATATGTTCTGCTTTGCAATACCGCAATGTTCATCAGCCCTGATGTTTATCTTTTCGATTCTGTCCAGTAGGCCAAGCATCATCCCCTCGTACTCAATAAATTGCATGTTGGAAAGTATGTCCACCCTGAGTGGCGGTAGATGAGGTGAAGGGCCTAGCATAGCAGTTTCTTCGAAGACGAGTCCATCACATGAGATATCGGCACGCTGCCACGAGTGAAAGTCGAAGCGGCAGTCTATTATTAGTTGCATGATGCGATTGTCCTGCGCAACTACCCGCTCACCCCTTTGGTTTGTGGGGTCTGCCGAGAGATTGTCTTCAACGGGACTCTGTGGACCTCGTGATTTAATAATAGAACAGGTGGGGAGGGGGTACCCATCAACAGACTGGCTTGGACCCAAGCGTTCTTCGAGTGGCTCTAAGGCCTGCTGTGGTCGTGTCTGTAGAGACGGATGGTCGAGTGAGAGAGCATTGGTGGAAGGTGACTGAAGAAGGACTTCAGTCCTTGGTAAAGGTGCTACCGAAGTAGCTGTGAGATTAGGGACTGATTCGAGAATGGCGGGTGTTGGGGAGCACAGTAGGGAAGAGGGTATAGGCGATAGGTCAGAACTGATACTCGCCACTTGAGGAGGTCCAGAGCCAGATCTCTTTGAAGCCATTTCCTGGCGTTGATGTGAACGGTACTCCATATCACCGAGATACCTCCCCTTGAGAATTTGGCCAGTAACTATGCTTTTGCGTTCTGCATCTGCGCAGCCATGTTTTCTGCAAAGACATATTTGAACTTTCGGAGGCATAGCACCCTGAAATTGGGTGTATACGAGTGCTTATTAATTTCTATAGATAGGCTGATTCGAGAGATCTGTGGCAGCACCTCTGTTGTGGGTCAGTGCGACTGTGACAGTGACTTGGAGAAGGTGCCACGGTGGTTGGCAATGTTGACGCGTTGATGGTTTAACACTAAGCTAAAGAAATGCCAAATTAAGTTGTATAGGCGGCATATCGGGAAGATCTTCATCACTCAAAGTAGCACAAAATAAAGTTGTTTACAGTGTGGGGTTTCAAATAGGTATGACTGACATATGGATACTAACAAGAATGATTATGATACTATGGGGAGTGTATGGGCGCCACGGGTCAACTGAGGGCGTGTCGGCACAGGCTAGAGGAGCAAGAGTGAGCAATCGGTGTACCTTCTCCGTGAATGCCAGTCTGTCAACTTCCACCTAATGAATTCACGGCCGCGATGTTCGGTAATGGAGGAACACGATGAGCAAGCTGAGAATGTCAAAAGGAGCTCTCGGTGACTGTATTCAGCACGGTTGCGCCTCTCCCATTCTATGCCACGGCATCCGGTATGCTCGCAGTCATGTGATGGACACTGGATGATTCAGGACTCGGGTCGGGTGAACTTATTTCGACAAAATAGTGCTAAATAAAATCTTACCTATCAAATGAAGAAAAAATTGTCCTTCGATTGAGACAAATTATGCGTAAATAATGAGTAAATGTCCAAATGGATTTCCCGATGCACTGGCAACTGCAAAGCTGTATTGGACATAGTAATGCAAATGGAAAAATAAAAGAACTACGAAGACACAGGCAACTCAGAACCATGAATCTCCAACCGGTACAGACAAGTATAATCCGGATGACCCCAATTCCCAAGAATTTGAGCTACCAGGTGATCGAAGTGTCGGCGTGTTGCAGTATGACGCAGCGGGAATGTCTGACGAGGCTGTCCCTGAATGGCATCAAATACTACGGAAGCTAATTGGATGCCGAAATGGGAAGCGCCAAATTGGGGTTGAAGAGGACTCGATGAGGTGTTACGCATGGGGGGATCGGGGTCAATGCCATCTGTTGGGACCAAGCCCCACAGCACGACATTCCTGGGCGCTGATTCGGCAAAAGACTTGTCCCACGTATGTTCAATTATGAATGAGGTTACTCGAACCGGTCCTGGAAGTTGGATGCCCAACTGCCCTGAATATCCAGCGAACGCCCAGCATTGGCCAGGCTTGTTGCTACCTGATAGGGCCATCTCCGGAGGATGAATTGTAGGCCTAGGGCCGAAAGACTTCCAGAAAGTTCTGTCCACACGGGTAATGTCCAAGCGAAGAGGTGGAGAGTACAGGGAGGAAGTCAGACCCGGGATAGATCTTGCCCCTAGAGCGACATTTGCATAGTCGTGGGCTGACGTGGAGTCAGAGCGAAATCCGAATGAGACTTCCATGTTCAAACGCCCTATTTCAACTGAGTGCTGAAGGCGAGGCCCGATAAAATGGTCGAACTCGTCCGTGAACAGACGTAAGCCAGCCCGGAGAGCAGAATCCGTGGAAGAAGTGACCTCAAACGCAAAATTACTGATTGTCATGGCAACAATCGCCGGAATAGCGATAAAAGCAACAATGACGAAAGCGCTGACCACATGGGCGGTGTACAGTGTAGCTGGCCATCTGACCAAGGTTTCAGCATTTGAAGTGGCCTGCGACGGATGTGAAAAGCCTTGATTGTCATGTTTCCCCTGAATGGAAATTGAGTCGTGCGCAGACAAAAATTTATAGTACAAACATACTATTTCTTTCCTTAGGTCCTGAACCACAAACCGGTGACGGCCAAATTTCGCTCGGCGGTCTTCGGTATGTGAAGCTTGTGTAGAGTCTCTTGTGAGGAATGGGATCCGGAACATCACTACAGTATGTTAAAAGGTTTCCGAGTATTCTGACGCGAATTAAGGGAGGTTAAAATGTACAGGTACAGAACTAGTACAATGGAATCGGAGCTGCATTGCGGATGGGCGGAGTATCCCCACCGCCTGATGTAGCACCAACATATTGACTCCGACTCTCACCGCACCAACGCGTGCAATCATGCACGGACGTCAGATGCACAAACACTGACACCTGGATGTACACGTGCAAACGCCGATCACACCGACGCAAGGGCGCACGACGGACGCACCGACCGACCAATACATCGACTGACTTGGTGACCAACTCACGGATGCATGGAGTCACAGCTAACGGATGGACCGATACACAGACGACTCACCAACCGACTGACTGACTGACTGACCGACCGACCGACCGACCGACCCGCTTGCGGACATACTGAGGGGATGTCGTACAGTATTAAAAAAAAGATATGATTCAGAGTGACTACGTTCTACCATTCTCATCGATGTGATGCAGCTGATTGTGTTGGGACAGATACAACACCAACTCACGGCAACGCATCAACGTTGACCAAGTCGCTGAAGCCGACGCACCAACAAATGGGAGTGTGGAGGCACGGACACACCGACTCACTGAGGTACGCACACCGGGCCGGCTCACCAACACATGGACGCCGACGTACTGACGTACCGACTCACGGGTGCAGGATGCATCAACGCACCAACAGACCGATGCTCCGACGCACCAACACCAACGCTTACTGACATACCGACACTCCAACTTACCAACACTCCGACATACTGACATACCGACAGACCAACCGCTCTGACTTACTAACACACTGTTGTAGTACCGACCGAACGACACACCAACACACCGATGTGGAGACGCAGACGCACGGACGCATCATGGTACGGACATACTGACAGAATGATGTATGTCAGAGCGTCAACTAACCGACGTACTGACCGACAGACGTTCCGACTTACCAACACACCGACCGACCGACCGACCGACCGACCGACACACCAACTACTCCGACTTAGTAACACACCGTTGTAGTACTGACCGACTGACACACCAACGCAGCAACACAGCAACACACAGACCGACGTGCAGACGCACACTGGCGGGTGTACGGACGCACCAATGCATGGATGCACCAACTAGGTAGATGTACGTTGGAGTGTCGACTGACGTGCTGATGTACCGACGTGCTGATGCTCTGATGTACTGATGCACCGAAGCACTGACCAACACGCTGACTTACAGACGCACAGACGTACCGACGCACCGACTTACCAACGTACCGACAGACCGACGTGTGTCGGAGCGTCAACCGACATGTGTCGGAGTGTCAACCGACATGTGTCGGAGCGTCGACCGACCGACCGATGTGTGTCGGAGCGTCGACTGACATACTGACGCACTGATGTACTGATGCACCGAAGCACTGACCAACACGCTGACTTACAGACGCACAGACGTACCGACGCACCGACTTACCAACGTACCGACAGACCGACGTGTGTCGGAGCGTCAACCGACATGTGTCGGAGCGTCGACCGACCGACCGATGTGTGTCGGAGCGTCGACTGACATACTGACGCACTGATGTACTGATGCACTGACACTCGAACGTGCCAACAGACTGACATGCCAATGCACTGACCGACGCACCAACGCATGCATATTGCACACTGATTCACAGACGCGCAGATGTACGCCTATGCAGGTGATCGACACACCAATCGACACCCAGACCGACACACAACAACCGACGCACTTGGCGATGCAGCCGTCATGTGATCTGAAAACTTACTTTAAATCTTACTCTAATATATCTCCACATAAACTCAAAGTTCGTATCACTTGGAAATACAATAAGTCTTTCACAGGTTCTGGTGGCAGATGTGCTTTGAAAAAATGCGTGACAGGTGTGACAGAAAAATACTTAAAGTTCATCTAGGATTCGTACCTTTGTCAGAACTTGTGACTGAACTTTAACTCTAAATGCGGATTTTTTGTGGCTGCGTTGCCTATTCAGACTTTAACTCTTTGAGGCCTTCTCAAACTTTGAGTTTTTGAACGGTTGTTCCCGCAGTCAGGATTCTAAAAAGAGTTAAAATCCGATCTCAAGTTTTTTATGAGTGTGGATTATAAAAATCTTTATGTCCAAGTAGGGTTTTTTTTTGAGATTTTTCGCTAAAAGATCAATTCCCGGTTCCAGTGGATGGCCGTCGCACTTCCATTTCTCCGCTATGACCGGGTCGCAAGGCGTACAGTAGGAACTTACAGCAATTTTCATACTGTAACAGTGCTTACCGAGTCTACTCTACCGTAGTCCCTCATTAAAAAAACGTAAGCGTTCAAATTGTTCTTGCGAGTGTCAGAGTGCCATTGCAGCTTCAGTAGCCTCCTGCGCTGCTCCTGCACATCACCAAACACTAGTTATCTTTTAATCAATTAGTTGTTACGGCCTGGATCCTTATATGAACCTCATGAAACGTCGGCTCAACCCTTTTGGCTGACAGGTGGACGGATCCTGTATGGGGGCCAGTTCTTAACGTGACGAGTATACGATCGTACAAGAGGAGTAAGATCGCCAGTGGAATAAGTTCAAAGAGTAAATCTTCCAGAAAGAGGTGGCCATAGGAAGAACCAGACATTGCAACTGCTGTTTCGGGGACAGGGCTCGTGGGGCAGAAGAATGACCAAGTAAACCGATGCCAGAGCAGTCAAGGTGGACCAGGTCTGGAAGTCATCTCCGCTGTACACGTGTGAAATGTAAGCCACACGCAAGTCCGGACACTAGAGCACGAAATTGAATCGCAAGTGACTAACTTAGCCGTGATCACGAGTGCCGCTCAAGATAGCTGCTGACACCGTCTCCAACGAGACCAGAAGATCCACGATTTTGGCGACACAGACCACCGTGTCAGTCATGGAAAAATAGGTTGAGCACGAGGCTCGGATAGACCGGAAAGATGGTGTGCACGGAGGTTATCACGCTATCGGCTCACGAATAGCTATATCTGCTGCAGGAACCATATCAATCTACCCTCCTACGAGCAGCCCCCAGTGAACCTTGCCACTGGGAGTGTCTAGGTTGCCTGTAACAACAAACGGTGAATATGGAGGGAGCGGAAACCGGCAGGAGAACCAACGATCCAGGAGACTTTTCATTGCCGATATGAAAGACGGCCTCGTGTAAATGATAGTGGTAGTGTGCCGTCCTTGTATCGCGCCGGACCTTGTTTATGTCCTGCAACATGTAGCTCCGAAAGAGACGCTATCACCGAAATTTATATAGGCATGGAGTGTCGGCGAAGTCGTGGGCATTTGGTACTGGTACTGTAGTAGAGGAAGAAATTGGCATTAATGTAGCGGCGTGGGACTCACCCCAGGCGCTAGGAGGAATTTCCCGTTCGGGCCCCACCCTTCTTGGCCGCATGCTATACAGTAAGTGCCTAGAAATAGGAGGTGCAGAGAAGCCCCGCGGAGAATAGTCGCTACTGATGTCCCTGCTCGGGGCAGTGTTCTTCGGCCGGATCCGGCCGGAGGCGACAGCCAGTGGTCAGATTCTGTCCAATTCTATTCCGAATCTCCACACGGCACCATCAGGACCCTTTTGCGCGTGCAAGTACAACTCCACTGGTGGATATTATCAGGTCTGAGGGTTCGAAGGTGTGTCGGTCACACAATTAACTGTAGCAGATTTATATGGAGAGCGCGGTGCTTCTTGCTTGAGAATCACTCGTCTGAGGGAACCTTCCCTTCGGTGATTTCACTTATCTTTCTGTTCTCTGACTCGGAACGGAAAAATAAACAGGATCTAAATACAGTGGTTGATCACCCTTCCTGGTTGGATACACGAGTGCATAATGCCAACCCTTTTTTGTCAGCCCATAAATTGTCCAGGCGCGGTCATCCGCAACTCAATTCACCGCACATGGTGCGTCCAGTGAACAAAGGAGCCTCAATAGTACTATCTACACGACTTATTATTCTGAGACGGAGCCCTAGCTGAGGTAGAATAACAACACGTTTATAAATCTGCGTTAGCAGTAGTGCTATATAGGGTTCTGTGCATCGAGGTGCGCGCTAGTTGTCCCAAGAAACAACAAAGAGCATTCAATCTACATTGCTTGAGGCCGAGCGTCTGGGGTTGCTACGCTCACATCCGGTGCCGGAAATAAGATGGAATTTGGGACAGAATTTCGGAATGGCTGACATATAGGAGAGACCTTGCAGAGGCGAAGAGTGAAGAAAAGGAAACCTAGATCCTCTGGAATGAAGAAAAAATAGGCCTATTCGAGAAGAGTGAAGTACATGATACGGTTAATACATATGACCTCTGAAATATGGCCCAGATTTGAAGGCTGAGCAACTCACCAACGGAAACCATCGCACCTTCTAAGGTGTGGACACATGAGACGACGGCATAGGACTGAGGCGTGGGTGGAGGTCACGTGTAGGGCATAAAAAGGGTAGGGGACAGTTGCGGAGTTGCGCAATTTATCTCTCTGCCGCCTCGTGGGAGTGCTCCTCCGATTGATATATAGGTCTTTTTTCTTATACGTTTGGCCCAAAGTGCGAATCCATATCGTGCATGAACTTTTGGATAACTTACACACGGTAGTAGCTACGTAGTGTCTCGAGAAGTGCGACGCCGAAATGGGACCAAAGGAAGGGAGGAGAAACTAACCCACCACCTATGGCCTGCTACTGCCCCGCGCAAGTCGATCCAGAGAGTCTTAATAACCTACCCGGAATTGACGTGGTTCACCTTCTTGAGAATCACTGAGCGTCCGTGAAAGTGTCAGGCGGCAGAGCCTCGAAGCAATGACTTCATGTGTAGGGAGTCACAGCCATCCTCATCTCCGATGCTGCGCTCAATAATGCAGTGACCGCCAGCCAAGAAACCGATGTGGAGTTCCACTGTGCTTTGAAAAGTGGTGTAATCGTCAACGGAAATGCTGGCGTCATAGTCGTGTGTATGTGTGGGCCACAATGTAGTCCCAGTCGAATTCTGGAAGGCGCGAGTATGTGGTGCTGTAAAACTGTCCCTCAGTAGGAATTGGACGCGACCCGCAACGTAGGGTGGCTTGTGAGCCGTTATGTTTGTTGCCGCAGGAAGATGCAAGTCATGAATCGATATGTGCAAGAGTTTGTTAGTCGCAGGGTAGCCACCGGGCTGGGAAGTCAAGGTACGCCGACCCAAGATATGGAAGTAGTAGGTGAGAATGCGGAGGGTTTGAGGGAATCGAATTAAAGGAGACGGAAGGGCTTGTAGCAGGCTTGGAAGGTTGGATGTGGAAGCGATCGAGGGCCAACGCTTCTTGAGTTAGGTCGACGACAACTAAGACTCGGTAACCGGTAGACCGGAAATACAAAAGAACCTATGCTAGGAGACTGCATATCTGAGTTTGTAGTGAGGTGAACATTCTGTATTGCCGGCATGGGCGCCTTCGAGTCCACCCACACGCGACAGAGGTAATTCAAGACGGTCCGTGCTAGTTCCCTGGGCGTCACCCGGATGGTACTGTCCTGCGATATAATAGGGATTGCAGCAACTGTGCGCTTCAGGGGACCATATATTATGGATTATCAAAGGGAGGTCGGATCACATCCCAGACGAGAGAAAGCACATGTATGGGTGTGGGCGCTGGCGTTGATTCAGACAATCATCTAGAGGTGCGGGTGTTGGAGATCCCGAGGGTGAATTCGAAACACCTTTCCCTGTGGTGAGGCTCGCTACTCTAACGATCGTTGTTGGCCGAAAGAAAATGCAGGATCAATGCGAATTTGGATACTCCGCAGCAATTTGCGCGTGCACAATGGGGCAGTGGGCTATCTCGGCGATCCAATTTGATTTAATTGTTGAAGCGCTAACGGATTAGCTGCCCGTGCTTGTGACGATCGCAAGTTGTGTCGGCGGAGGATGCGCGTGGCCGTCATGACTGCGGACCATTCTCACGATCATGGTGGTGTAGTAATAGCAGGCGCACATTACAACGGCATTTTGCGCGGCATCAAATCGAATCGCATGGCGCTTCGGGTGCTGACAGCGCTGACAAACACTGCATCGGACGGAAACCTTACCACTACGATTACTGTAACTTCAACTTACCTGAGCTGCGAACACCTCTTCTCGAGACCCAGTATACCACACCGCCTGAGCGCTGAGCCGTTGTGGACATATGCCATGGATATTCATTCGCCTGGATAACATTCAAAGCTTTTGAGTTTCGGACGCCATAACGACTATCCTGCTCGTCTTCCATTGTTGTACTAGGTCGACGATACTTTCGTAACTCCAAGTCAGACACACCAATAAAATGGTTCAAAAAAAAAACAACAGTCGGCCGCATCACATCCGATGACACACGCCGCCTACTGTAACCCACGGGTTATCCACCGTGGCATTGACTCCCACGTCCATCCCCATGCGAACGCGTACATTGCCGACTATTCTCGGAGACGAAAGCTGATAAGTAGATCAAAAAATTCAAAAGTGTTCGATTGGATGCAAATGTACGGCCATCAGGGGCACACACTTCCCCAGGCTTCACGCAGTGAGTTACTCTCATCGCCGCTGGTACTAGTCGGGTGGGAATTGCAACTGTAACTGCAAATCGACGAGCTATTGCCCAGGCCCGTACTGATAAATAGCACGGGCCCGTTATTTCGCCCCCACGTTCGTCAGTTTTTAAATACACCTTGAGACCTGTACCTTCTACGGCGTGGTCTTAATGGCGTTTTCAAGGAAACCGCGTTCGTGAGTAGTCGTCGTCGAAAAACGTTGGTGTCGAGACTATGTTTGACAAATTCAAGTAAAAACGTGGTGGGTTGGATGGTCGCGAACCGATATTTTGCTATAATCCTTACGCCTTGTCGTGCTACGCTAAACAAGTTGATCATTCGACCTAATTTTTTGTTTTAATCCCTTCCAGAATTCCAATGTTTGTTCTTTCTTGGCCCATTGATAAGACGTCAACGATTCTGGCCTTGTAGGGGAAATAGCTTCCGAGATCCTGCAGCGTTTGTCGGCCAGCTGTGTAGATGGTCTTCAATTTCTGCCCGCCGAAGAAGCTCAGAAAGCCCCCCTCGAAAGCGTTGCTGTGGATGGTTGAGCGTGCCCACGAAGAAGGCCCGCGCAACTGAAAGGTCGCCCGTCGGAAATACTAGGACGCCATAAACAAACGAGTTGTCCACGGCACGAAGGTTTTCGAGAGCGTTGTGGATCGTGATCGACGCCTGTCCTGCAGCCAAGCCAACTCTGAGTCGCGAGGCGGATATTCGTGCACGATGTGTCCCGCAAGCAAGGCGCATGTGGAACCAGATGTCATACAGGTGACAGGATCCTTGTCGGCCCAGAGAGACCGCATAAGATCGATGTTTGCGGAGTTGATCCGCACGTCTCCCAGCAAAGTTTCGGGAAGCGAGACTCCGTAAGGGACGCCACCATGAGCACTGGCAGTGTGATGGACAGCGTTCAGACATACAATGAGACGGCGCCTGCGCGTATCCTCGTCGAGTTCAATCGAGTCTGGCGCACAGCTCCGCACGAGGGCGGAGTGGTGTTGGGAAGATATATATCTTTCCGCAGTGGATAGGGGCGCTGATAAGTTGGACGATCGCACCTCCCGGGATACTGGCCACAAATTCTTGAACGTTGCTCTTATAAACCAACGGCGGCGTGTTAAAAAGCCACGCGAGAGCCTCTGGGTCTACATCCGCCGACGCCTCCATGGCTAAGCTGGACGAGGCGAGCCCGAAAACCCTCCTTGTGACACCCATGCTTTCAACGGCGTTATGGAGAGGTTGTCACCAAACGCTGGGAATTATTTGTATGGACCATGTGAGCTCGCCAGTATTGCTCAGTACTATGACACCGCGTAGCTGTTCGGTGGCCAGCCAGTGCAAAGCGCAAGGAAGGAGATGGAGGCGTGCACAAGATGCTGGACCTTACGACACGAGCAACGGTATGGGAGGATCTTGTCAGCGATTCGTTCATTTCCGGCCGTCACGGAGAAGGAAGCACCGCAATCAGTGGCACCGGGCCACCTCGATAAGCCTGCGCCCAATGAGCATCAAGGCGTTACTCTCTAAGTGCGCGCAAGGCAGTCGACGCCTTTTCTCCGAACTTCGTCTTGCCTTATATGAGGGAAAATGAACCAGACAAAGGTTTCGAAAACTGGGGTACTGGCGGGGAATGGGGTTGATTCGCGCTCCACAACTCACGCTCAGACTTTATTTCGTTCAAAAGAGTACTGGAGTTTAATTCCCGTTAGTCAGTCATGATAACGAGGGCGATTCGCACGCCACAGTTCCGCCCTGAGGTATCAAAACGGGGGGGCAAGAAAATGACAGAGATGGCCTTGGAGATGGCCCAAGGTCAGGATACAGTTAGTTATCGCCTCTTGAATACCAGCGGCACACGATTTGGGCTGAAAGTGAACTTAGGCAGTGAAGAACAAGATGGTGGGGATATTGCGTACGTGTTGGTCAAGAGTTGCTCGGAAGCCGTGACACGCGCAAAGCGTTGTTCGAACGT